>JAHZNG010000407.1:0-18289 GCA_027744375.1 Orchesellides sinensis
AAAAATAAAAGTACCAAAGGACAAAAAACCTGTGGCGTCACGGGCGGAAATCAAGAACAAACAAGTTGGAAACGAAGCGGAAATGTTACCTTCGTTTTCAGATGCATTTAAGACCCCAATTCCTGGACAAGCTGTGAATTTATCATCATCAAGCCAATCTTCTAACAAGAACAGTATTCAAGTCACAGTAGACGTGTCAAATCCTGTTTCTACGTCAAACCGTACTTCGGAACTTCAGCAAAAATTGCAGCAGTTAGCTCATGATAAGCAGGAAAATAGGACTTGCAAGAAATGTAGGAAGTACTTTCCTACAAAACAGGGTTTCAAGGTTTTTTCAATATTAAAAATAGTACATAGTTTAAACTAAATGAAGGTTACCTACTGGAAATGCTGAAAAATATTACTTGTTATTTACAGTACCACATTGAACATGTCCATCTAATTGTAGAAGAACTCAACACCAACACTCTACCTGAGTCACGTGCTTCTGAGCTAGACAACACAAGTAGTCATCGCTCCCAAAACAGGTCCAAAGAGAAAGATTTAAGATCCAGTCAAACTGAAAGTGAGTCTAAAAATCGTAAGAGGAAGTATGAGAAGATTGGAAGGGATGTAGATGTACAAGAGGGAAGTCACTATGCAAAAAAATTTCAGCAATTAATAGATGAGAGTATCCGTAAAGCTAAAATGAAAGACCCACTTCGAGCCTGTGGGAGGAAACAGTTGCGAGATCCTCAAAGTAAGGATATGTGTGTGGTCAACCACTTACGAAGCTTGTACAATGCTATTTCCACTGTTGCCCAAAACACGCATAATAATGTAGAAGAAAAAGAAGTATCTTAAAAAGAAAAAGACGTCGCGTACCTAATTCATCTTCTCATTGGAAAAACCACACTTAAGTATTGACCGAAAACTGACTCTTTAGAGATACGTATGTTATATATAATCAATTTTTATTTGATTTCTTTCAGAGTTCGGCTTGTTAAGTTGCTTTATATTTGTTATTTGTATTGTTGAGGTGTTACTAATTATTAAATTATTGCATTGTATTGTGGAGTTAATACTAATTAAATTGTTTTTTACTGTAAAAGCTTGTATTGTGGAGTTAATATTAATTTAATTGTTATTTATTGTAAAAGCTTGTATTGAGGAGTTGATATTAATTCAATTGTTAAATCATTGTGGAATAAAATTTGTTGCTTTAAAGGATACATACATAAGCATTTCGTTTACAACTTCGTTAATCTAAATGTTATATTTGTGGAGTGGATGATGGATGGACAGAGATTTCAAGTATTATGGTTAGTTTTGTTTTAACTTATTCTCTAAAACCAGTAGCTGTTGGGACAATTCTTCAGCACAAGCTTTCTTGCCGTTTTCTACCAACTTGATTAAAAATGCTAGCCATGCTTTCTTCTGATATTTAGGCGAATTCACCATTTCTTGTATACCATCCACATCATCACACTCTGGTCCAATCTTAATTTTTGGCTTTCCTACAGGACCAGAATGGTTGACAGGTTTATCAACATGAGGCCGACCAAAAATAGTGTGAATGTCTTCTAAAGTTAGCCCGAAGTCGTCTTCAATAGATACTCCCCCTGGTATACCTGGATTTCCACCACCAATTCCTCCCACGCCGCCGCTACCACCCCCATTCCCTCCTGGCATTCCAGATTCTCCGTTACTTCCGCCAGCACCTCCTACTCCGCCTAAGTTCCTAGTTTGCCTTTCTGCAAAAAGTAGAGTTGCATTCTGTGATTATCTAAGCTAAGAAGAAGGCCCCAAAATAATAAGTGAAACTTGCAAACTCACCCTTGATTTCTGCATTGACGACGCTGCTAAAGCAAATTATACTTAACAAAAATAGCCGGGGCATTCTGAAAATGTAAACTAATTTAGATTCAGATAAACTTACATAGGTACGTGTAACTCACTACTTGATTAATTCCTACTGGTAGAAATCTGGGATAATGTATAACAATGTTATAACTTTGAATCTTTACCTTAAAGCATTTCCTTACAAGATATCATTCACAAGGTTAATGAGTTGATTTCACTAATGAATACCTAATGAGCGATAGTATAATCCATATTCATACACGAATTGACAACTACCTAATTACAATTGTTTTTTGAAGAATACCTCCTTGGCATGGTGTGTGGGAACGATAAGCACTGCTGGCTGAAACCACCAACCAGCCAGCCAATCTTGGCATGGCATTTTTAATTTGTAGAATATTAAAAGTCTAGCCTCAATCCTTTTGTTGAAAAGCTAAGTAGGTATGTAAGGTTGTAGAGTGGGTTTAGTATTCATGATTATTATCAAACGCATAATTGCATCGCATTGCATTTATGTATAGAAGATTTATACAAGAAATTGTTTACGTACAGGAATATTGGTTTTTTTCATACCTGCCAAAATACATTATCATAAAACTACACAAATGATGAATGGATTCTTTTAACTATATAAGCACATTATCTTTTAGTTTTTAACCGAACCGAGTCTTAGGATAGGAATCATCATGAAGCATGCAAGAGTGACTATGTGACTATATTTATGCATGTATGTATGATTCACTAATGTTTTAATCTTAGCTTATTATTATTATTATTAATTCAGATTATTTAGCATATTAGAAATTAAGCATAGAGGAATGATTAAACTGAAAAGCTCTCATAATCACATTAAAGTTTTAATTTATGTTTCAGTCTGCCCCACAGTCACAATTTGTAAAGAAGCGATTCAAACAAATAACGTTTAAATATATTTTGCAAAAATTTAATATGAATATTTATTTCACGTGACGAATTGTGTAATATATTAATTAGCAGACAACGAGAGGGGAAGCTGCGATCATAATCAAGGCCGTGTAAACAGAAGGAGATGACGCAACGGATGTATGATCAGCATTTGAAGATGCATTATGATCGTGGCCGGTATGACTTTCCGCAGATGGAAGTTCACTTGAACTACTGTTGTTGCTGCTAGCAGGAGTAGTTGTGCTGGTGGTGGTACTACTGGTGGCTTCTACTTCCGGCTGGGTTGGATGCTCAGATTCAGGAACTGATGCTGGTTCTTCCTTTCTTGGCTCAGTGGGGGATGATTGAGTGGAGTTGAGGCTACTGCTATTATTGTTTCCTCCAAATGTGGACGGCCCCTTTCCAAACCCTTGGCTTTCTTTTCCTGTCGATGAAGGCGGAGAAGAACCTTAAAATAAAGAGTACAGTTTTTGTACCGACTTGTATGCAATTTTCAACGCATATTGATTGTTGTAACTACAAGATTACCATTTGAGTTAATTTGTCCAACAACGGTTCCAACCAAAGCTGTCCCAAGAACGGCAGCAACGAGTAGGGATGAAAATTTAAGCATTTTTGAAATTTAAACTCGGATAAAGATATCTAGCAGAACTAATTATTATTTGTTTGGAGGGGGTATGTTCTTGAGCTGACTACTACTGGTTTACTGAGCTCGTGAATTGATCACGTCTGAGCGGCTTCAAATGTCAATATTAATTATTATTCTTGTTTGCTTCCATTATTTAAGCAGAGAGAAGTTATTAAGAATAACTTCATGTTCGATATCATGGCATACGGAAATAAGATTGTCATTATGGGTTTAATGAGTTGCGGAGAAATTATTCTAAATTAGTCTGACTGAAATAGTTACGCAACAAAAGTTATGCACTTGAACTGATGCATTTAGCGGTCATAAGTAAATGATAGCACTAATTGATAGTTGACGAAAAGAACAGAACAGGTTGCAGTAATTATACAAACTGTGATAAAGATCTCGTAAACATAATCTGCGTATATTATACATACATACATATACTAAAACTCAAAACTATTTTGTGTGCATCTTCTTATTATCAAAAGGAAAATGTTTAAAGTTTTGGTAAATATTTTGATTTAAATAACAAATTTTATCTTTGTTTGATATGTATGCATCGATATTTGGTTTTCATTTGCATGATTACAAGGTTTACCTTTTGCAAAGGTTTAAGTCTTCATATGATATGGGACATGGAAGTCATATATTACACTGCTGCTTCAAACAACAATTTGTGTAATTCCGAAATAATAATTTTCCTGCATGATTTATAAAGCTTAGAGATCTGGGTAGAATATAGGTAACTCGAATTTTGTTGACAATCTCTAAAAGTGTTGTATGGCATACATTCCTGGAGCTCTTTCTCTCTGGTTCCACTGTCTGAATGTTTCTGAAGATAAGTATTTTATTATCTTTCCATTCCCGACAGGTATTTTCCTTAGACCAGATCTTGTCTTCTTCCTCTAGCTAGTCATAGTCATATTAAGTCTTCGTGCGTAAAACCATGTACGATATTGTAGAAAATAAGATATAAGGACCAAAGCGGAAAATAAAGTATGTAGGTTTTTTGTATTTTTACCTGAACGTTACAAAGTAAAGAATGCGGCGAGTGTTGAATGATTGCGAGGAAAATCAGTAAATTGATGTTTTTTAAAAACTTTGTCAATTTTGGCTGTTTTTACAAGAGGTATAATGTTGTATGTGATATTAATGTCATATTGTGCATTATTTTATGATATTTATTATATACATATAAAACAAAAACGAGTCACAGTTCGTAAGAACTTGTTCTTGTAAATAGTTTTAGTAATTAGGTTTAGTCAAGCATCCTATTTTACAATTTATACTGATATTTCATCTTGGTGATCAACTGATCATACACATATACATGCAATTTAGCAATTATTGCTCTAGTAATTTTCTTATGGAAGGTTAGAATTTACTTCCTTAATTAAGCAATTTCACTAGCTGGAGAAGGAGGAAACAGTTATAAGAACACAACTTTTTGTCTAATGTTGATATTCTTGAAGATTAGCGTTTTTCCATAGTTTAGACTAAAATTTAGTTCCATCTACCACAGGCGTTCTATGGAATCTGACTGCTCGTTGTCGCTGTGAAAAACAATGTCTGGAGTTCGAGGACAGATCAGGTCATCTTCAAAATGTGATTCTGATGAATGTAGAGGAGAAATCGTACAGAATGATGATTCGGAAGATGCCCTAGATGCTCTTGGTGTCCTTGGGATTTCCAAATAGTCTTTAGGAAATCCAGATGAATCTGCTGCCCAAAGCAAGCTGCTTGAAATATTCTGAAGATAACCGATGCCAAGCTTAACTTGGGAATTTTTTGCATCTTCACCATTCTCTGGTTTCTTTAAATGGGTGACAGTCACGTTCTCCTAAAGATCACAATTTATTTTTTATTTATGGATTATTGTTTGTGGCTAAGAATGTAATAAGATTTACAAAGTGTATGCTTTTCAGACAACGATGGTATTAAACGTAATATTCGGCATGAATTAAAAATCAATTATCGTAATAAACCTACCTTGCCATTGCAAATTCTTGCACGAGCAATCGAGCTCTTGATTTTAATTTTAAATTTCAACGTTTTATTACTATTAAATGCACTTCCTTGGAGTGATCTTTGAAATTTCATCGCACGTTTTAGAATTTTTCGTCTACAAAGCTTCCGATAAGATAATATGCACATTATGAAAATTGATAATAATTTTTATAAGCTTGTCAATTAATTATAGATTAAAATTAAAAACTGCCTGGCTGCTATAAAAGTCTCTATCTAAAATGTTGGCATTTTGACAAAAGTAGAACAGAGGAAGACAAACCCGTAATATTTATACTGCTTTGCAAAAATTTCATAGGAAATGCTTAGTTCGTAGGAAACTATGTTTTATTAGGTTGCAATTACAATTTAAATGTGGAATTCAGCCATACATAAATAAAATGTGTGCAAATTATGATTTCTTAGAAATAAATTTCCGGTTTGTCGGCATTTCACTTAATTATTCCTGTTTGGACCCTTCCTGTTGCCTGAACTGCTGCAAAACGATGAGATACGTTGTCATCAGACCAAGCACCTGCAGACACAAAAGACATTTTCAACACCTGAAAACGTTGAACAAATATTGAAAATAAATTAAAAGATTATTTTAACAGAACAGAATGAAACAATAATGGACCGGAGGTACAACTTGTCGCCGAATATGAAAGAAGTTCCCTGGAGAAATTCTCGGTGGCTTACTAAGGGCTGCTGTGTAAAACATGAATATCTACACAATGTCGGTTATTGACAACAAAGCTTATATTATTGTCACTTTAATTAGTTTTTTGTATTGTTTTATATAAGTACAAAATGCCAAATATGTTTTAGTATTAGAGGTATAGTATGCATCTTTTTATAAAACTAACCTTCTCTTTGGTGCAATCTGATAAGGTTGAGTTGGATGACACCACTTGTCGGAAATTAGAAACACAGTCAACAGCCTAATTTCAATATGAATACATATACATTATTAATAGATAAAAAATGATGGGATGACTAGGATGACTAGGATGGAATTATGGATGTTGTAAAAATTACGTCTTTATCGTATTCTAGTATAATTATTATAATTACTATACTATCAATAGCAAATAATTATTTTACCTCGTCACTCATTTCAGTTGCGGCATCGCAAAAAATGAAAAAAGTGACAGAAGTAGCAATCAAATGGAGAACTTCAAAAAATGGGAATAACCACGCGTTAGCTTCATTCGCTTCCTTATCTTTCACATGCCCTCCAAACAACTTTGTAAAGAGGAATCCAGAATGGATCATGGGAATTAACGAAGTCAAACAGATATTTAATAACTGAACACCAAAAAGGTTATGGAATTCTTTTAAAAGCCTTTCCAGTTCTAAATATCTTTCAATAATCCATACGACACAATGTGGCTTTATCAAAACCCTTCCCTTCGCTTGTTGTTGCTCTTGATTATCATCCCAAGTGAAAATTCGGAGCGTCTCGAAGGCCGTCTTGAAACAGATAATGAATACAATCCACAACAGGAATGTAAGAAGACGTGCAACGTTCAAAATCAGCCAGTAAAGGGAGAAAAGAACAATGAAAACTATAAACATCAGAAAGCTTCCTGACAGTTTTAAGGACATGCCGTTAATTGTTTTAAAGCTTCGTAAACCTGTAACAATAAAGAGAGCCAAGACAAGTCCATATATTATACTCATGTAGCGCTTTGATTGTTTGGTTCTTAGCTTGGGAAAACTCTGTCCACCATCCCTCTTGACAAATTCATTGGAGGACTCAATTAAATTTACTAGCGTGCTGGTGAACTGGATGTAAAATTCTTGAACTTTATCTCGTTTCCAAAACAAATTTGCTATGCAAAATAAGTCGGTGAGTCCTAAAGTAAAGTTAACAATGTAAGCGACAGCCCTTTCGGTTGGACCATCGATATTACCGTCCTCTTGAAGTTTTTGATTGTTTAACATAAACAAAATGGATGGTACAATTGTTACAATGAAACGAAGACAGGTCATAAAAACAGGGACACTTTTCCAGGAAAAGTATATGCCGAATTTGGTTGCATCTAGACAGAACGGGAATACTCCGAAGGCTTGATTTATGTGGACTGGTGACTTTAGCAGGTTTACTATTTCTTCTTCTACGGAAATATCGGCTTCTTTTACAAGCTGCATTTTGTCGTGTATTTAAAAGTAATACAAGTGAAAAATCTACAATGAACTACTTCTCTTTACTCCACGTTGCTTACTATACTTACGTATTAAATAGTGGATGCATCAATTAGGATGATAGTTTTAATATGGTTAGTTTTTCCTTTAACGAAAAAGGTGGATTTAACACAATCATACACAATTAATTAGGAAATATTCCAAAATAAATCGATTCATGGTAATGTAAACAATACATGTTATAAATTTGCTGCAAATGTGTTTACAATGTTTGCATTTTGATGTTATCATCTCTTTACGTTATAAATAACTAATTAAATCATCAGACCAAGTCATACATTTATGCTTGTTTTAATGAGAAATTTTCCTTTTTAATTTTAATTGGAACCGAATGGATTAGTTAACGTAAATGTTTTGTATATTACTCATATTTACATAGCTGTAGCCACCTCATTTTCCTCTTGCTGCGTAAACTGCTGAAGAATAATTAGGTAGGTCGTCATCAATCCCAGAACCTTCAAAAAATCTCTTACCAGTTATTATATGGTTACGACAATGTACCTACTAACTTTAATGGTAGATTTACAAAATACAAACCGGAGGCAGCACATCTCTTCCAATATGAAAGAAATTTCCAGGGCAAATCCTGGGTGGCTTACTTAGAGCAGCGGTGTAAAACATCAATATCTACATATGCATCGAAACAAATAAGAATCCTCTAAAAATCACATTCAAAATCCTTACTAATTTAGATTGGTTTTTAAATAGTCTCACCTTCTGCTGGATTTCATGAGGGAGGTTTGTTAGGCTTCCAAGGGCTTGCCGGAAGTTAGAAACGCAGTCAATAGCCTGTAATCCAGAAGAATCGGCAGATGAATTACAATTTCATAATTCTATTGTAGATTTTATTGGACAGATTCCATTCTAGATTTACCTCTTCAGTCATTTTAGTAGCAACATCGCAAAAAATTATAAATGTAATTGACGCACATGAAAAATGTAAAATTCTCATTGTAAATTGTAATGTTGGCAGTAGGCTCATTTCTTTCAGAGTATAAACTTCGCTGTCAATAATTTTAGTGATTTGGAATACAGCACGGATCATAGGGATCAGCGTGGTGAAACAAATATTTAAAAGTTGGTTTCCAAACAAGTTTTGAAATTCCTTCAGAAGAAGTTCCACCTCAATATATTTTTCCCTTATCCAATTTATATTATAAAGCAGACGATGAGGCTTTTTGACTGTTATAAGTAGTTGATTTTCTTCAAAAACACTTTCATTTTCATCATCAATTTTTGTCAAACACCGGAGGGCACCAAAAGCTTTTCCAAAGCAGCGAATGAATACAATCCACAAGCTGAATGTAAGCAGTCTGGCTAGATTTACTGCGATCCAGTACATACTCATTATGGGAATAAAGATAAGCATCCATGTAGTCACCTCTTTTGTATCTGCAAACATATAAAAGTTGATCGAGCTCTGAATAGCGACACACACCGCAAGGAAACTGCAGATGAGGATTCCTGCGACTAGATTTAAATTCCAATTCCAGGATGTTTGATACTCATTATCATCGTAACTGTCAAGCTGGTAGCGGGCGCCCAGCAACTCTACCAATGTTCCTGTGAATTTAATGTAAAATTTTTGGACTTGCTCCCGTCGCCAGAGAAGAGTGGTTGCGCAGATTACGTCAGACAGTCCCATAGAGAAGCTGGTAATAATCCGAACAATTTTTTCAAGTATGACTGCCCTTGTCTAGGAGAGCCAGCTTATTCGACCTTAGTTACAAGATTGTAAGTGGAAGCATTGTGGCAAATTTGCGAAAGCATGCTAAAGCAAAAGGTATGCTTGTCCAGGAAAAGTATAGCCCCAATTTTGTGCTATCAAGACAAAATGGAAAAACTCCAAGAACTTGATTTAGAAGAATTGGTAGTTTGAAAAGTTGGGCAACTTCCGTCTTAGCAAGATCTTTAGAGCCTTTGGACTTATCGTTGTAGTATGGAGGAATCTCCATGTTTTTAGGATTGATATGCTAGTGAGGATTTAGTGATGCTATTAAAAAATGCTAATTTGGGTTTCCCGGAGCAAATGCAAGTAGCAAGATCTTTAGAGCCTTTGGACTGATCGTTGTAGTATGGAGGAATCTCCATGTTTTTAGGATTGATATGCTAGTGAGGATTTAGTGATGCTATTAAAAAATGCTAATTTGGGTTTCCCGGAGCAAATGCAAGGCTATAGCAGCAGAGTGATTTTGAAAGAAATAATATCTGTAAACCAGCGTATCTACTACGTATGGCGTGTCATATTTATTGCAGTTTATAAATTTAAATAATGTGTGATACTATATAGGAATAGGAGTACAACATGAAGTGTTGTCTTCACTAATTTTACTTACAATATTAAAAGCTAAGTAAATAAAATAATAACAAGTAGAATTGGCTTTCATGCTTTCATACAGCGGTACTAAACAATACAATTGTGCTACAATTCAACTACATAGTTGTATTAAGTAAATAAATTCCATTAAGTGCATCAAGTTTATCAAAATCTAAAACACAATAAGTTAATCGCAAATTGTCATCAATTTTACATATTTAGTTAACCTTGACCATGTGTAAGTAACTAGTTAAGTAACACATTAAAAATTCCTCATATTAGTATTTACAAATGTACTTAATAATCAAAAGTAAAAACAATGTTATAAATTCAGAAAGCCCCAGAAAAACACAATTTCTACTTATTGTGCTAAGCGGTTCCTTGTAATTAACTCCAGACTACTAATGACTTGAGTCTGTGCCTCATGCATGTAAGACGCCTCGTACATCTTATCTTTCATTTGAGCAGCCATTGCTTTTAATAATTCCAAATGTCTAAAAATTAAATCGGAGGTTGCTAAATCTCCGATTTTGGTAGTGTCGATTTGAAACTGAGGATTAGTTAGACTAGGGTTCGGCAAAAGTCTCAAGATCCCAGTGATTTGATCTGCATTCCCAAAAATTAGCCCCGGTCCTTCTCCCACCGCCTCAAAGTTTCCAGCAGAAGTCTGGTTGTAATAGACAAACGGAGTATCAGAGGTCGGTACGGAGATAGCAGTAGATGTTGACGTCACGGGCGAGGATGTACCTGAGGAAGATGTTACCATTGGAATAATGGGTACATTTTCGTGACCGGGAAGATCATCAACTTCCATGATTTCCTGTTCGGTAGATGCCGAAAATAATTGCTGACTGCTTTTTCCTGTTGTTGGTTCTGTCAAAGGCTGTGTTGGAATCGACTCTGCATTGGCCGCAGTCTCCAGAAACAGCATGCTGGTTTGTGTACTGTTAAGTTGTGATGAAACTGGAACCACGCCTTGCGTCTGGATTGCTCCTGATGCTGATGTAAGCTCATTTGGTTGACTACAAGGAACCGGGTTAGAAACGTTTTGAAATACCCCATAATTCAACGCAACGTTTAATGGTGTTGGTTGCAAGAACGTAGGGAAGGAATTAGCATTGGAATCGGATACTGGAACCTGATGTGCGCCACTATCTTCCTCCTGTTTCATTTCTGTTACCGTAATCGGCATTCCTGCATGAACCCGTTCTTGTGGTTCAGAATGAGCTGAGACTGGCCCTGTAACTTGAGACTCCAACGAATTCTGAACTGGTGACTGCAACATTGAAAGTAGCTCTTCTGCGTCTCGATCGCTCTGCTTATCGATTGGCTGGTCGTTGATTCTATCTTTGGACCGGATTTTCTTTCTTGTAACTAATACTGGCTCGAACAAATCCGCATCTGATGAGGCATCCGTGTCTGAGGCTTGATCAGGACTGTCTTCAGACTGCTTAGATGAAGATGATGAGAAATTTAACTGTGAGGACGGGGGAGATTCTGTAGAATTCGAACGTGCTTCTTTTTCACTTCCGCTGGCCTTAAAAAATATAAAATTAAAACTTGTCAATTAATTAGATCATACAATAATAACACGAATTACCAATATCCCATCCCCTTCATTTACAATACAAATATGTATACATTGATACCTCGCTGAAAAAATCCGCATGTTCGTCCAACCATTCTCTCACGTCGGCAGTGATCACAAAATTTCGACTTTCCCCTAGAGACTGGATCAACGCTTTTATCCATTCCTCGCTTCCGAATTCGCCATACTGCGTAGGTTCCCCTTTGGACTCCTCGATGAAACTTTTAATTTTCTCCCTTCTACGTTCCGTCAGCTTTCGTGGGACTCTTCCTCTTATTCTCTTGAATATGTCACGGGAAGTCCTACTAGCAGAGTTTTCATCACGCTCTCTGCAAGAAAGTACATAAGAAATATTACGGTTTATAACATGAGTATTTTTAATAAATTTAAAAAAATTAAAACCATTCGTAATCACCAAAAAAGTATCTCTACCACATTAGCAAAAACTCATAGCACATTTGTACTTGTTAAATAAATATTTCGATTTTATACAATAATAAATAAAAGGTTTTACTTACGTCTTACGACTCTCTTTGGCTGGAGATGCACTTGATTCTTGCCGGGAGCTTCTCAACTTTCGCTTTCTTCCATCACTTTCGTCACTGTCACGATGAAATTCGGTAGTTCTGCGAACCATTTTGTCTACTTGTCTTAAAAGTTTAATTGAAACTTGCGAAATATCTTTTTTAAATCGTCCCACAATTTACTAAAACTAACAAGAAATTTAAAATAAAACTTCTGCCGTTACCAAAAATTACTTTTAATTTCAGAATTGTAAAGTTTTGAGTAATTGAAACTGAATTCTCTCTCGCCCTCAAACGAATGAAGTTAGTTGCAGATTGACAGCCCCTTTTATAGTGTTCCCCCCGGGAAGTGAAAGGTCACTCGACATTCCAGCGCACTGAGCGTACAAAGTTACAATGTTATTCGTTTAAGACCTTGCTCATGCAGGCAGTCATCCTGATAAAATTAACATTTTACATTGCTCTATTTTACATATCCGCTTTCCATGTAGAGTTTTCAAACATTCCAAAGTTCAAAAGTTCGTTACGAATGCTTAGTTGGAAAAATAGTTGCTACTGTAGATAATGTCTTCATAGCGCAGAATAATTCACGATATAATGCACAATTTATTATCAACGCATCCCTGTGGAGCAGACATGAAGCTTGCAGAAAGTTAAGGGTCAGGCTATGTCAATTTCAGAATGTTTTAAAAGACGACTTGCGATGGGGGGATGAGTGACTTCATGTTGCATGAAATTTGGACTTTTCGGGTTCCGGAAGTAAGTAGAGATATGCAAATGAAAAGCGTACATAGGTGCACCAAAATATTTCATTTACAACTAAATGCCAAGGTGTATACATTAGTCGGGTTCTTTTACTTTGATGCATGCTATACGTCTTTTATTGGCAGAAGTGCTGAACATTTACTTATCAAACTGCCTAAATAAATATTTATATAATATGGCATGATATTTATAATTATTAAAACGTTTTAAATAAAATTAATCCATTTTAGATAAGAAACATTGTCATTATAGATGTATTGTGGTGAAAGAGGTATATGCTGACCTAAAACTGTTAGAATACATTTTTGTGTGTACATCCAAAATTACTTTATTAAAATTGAGTTAATCGTCATGAAGAAGAAGTTGTCATTTCCTTTTGTGAGGCTGACCATATAAAACCAGTACAAAACAAAGCGAAAATCGTTACCTTCTATTTATGGTAGCGAAATTAAGACTTCATTTCTTTCTTCATATTTGTAACTTCATACCGATCGAGTCTACGGAATGCAATCAAAAACCAGACATGCTAGAAAAAAACTCATAACAATGACAGACAAACAAATGTATATGTAAATACTTCGGAACATCCCCTGTCATTAAATTGCTTTACTAGGAACTTCATCTGCCTCTATACGACAAATTTTGATAAATACATTTGCATACGATTATAACGACATCAGGATCAGGGTGATATGAACCTACTTAGCAATAACATACAACCGATAGTCGTAAGCATTGGCTTTTTAAGGCGTATTAATGCAATTGAATCAATAACATCATTTTTTTATCTAAAAATGTTTACTATCGAAAGTTAGGACTTCTAGTAGAGTTTGTCATGCAGTTATTCAAGCTGAATTTTTTCATTACTCTGACTCTAACCCACAAACTATGTATATGATCTGTAATGACTTGACTAACTGAGGTTTCCATCACGTTGCTTTCTGGCTAGGCGACTTGATTAAATACGCAGGCATTGCAATTACAAATGTCCATAAAATGATAGAGATGTATCCAATACTTTTAACTTTGTTTTACTTTTCTTAGAATTCATTGTTATTTGAAGGAAATGTTTGGCAGACGTTTATCAATTATAATGTCCATTTTAAATTTGGAAAGAATATGAAATGTCACGAACGTCAAACATACCGATTGAAACGTACATCCATAGCTATACTACTTAATCAACAGAACTTGTGTGAAAATGAGTAATAAATTCGTGTCTTTATCAATGACTATGAATGGGTGACCACCTGGTCTACAAAGCAATTAATTATGCTTCCTTGCACTATTGCACTGTAACGAATGCTCTGCAAGCTGCATTCTTACGTTTCACGTCTCTTCATCTCCAACCACTTGTCAGTTGCAAATGTAGAACTTGACAGCTAAAAGATGGATACTATTTGTGTGCAAACTGAAAAATGATGAGCACGAATAAGTAATGACGAGGCTGATGATAATAATGATGACGTTTTGTTTGTTACTTGCTTTTTTTAATGCTTGACGAAGACGGTGATGACCACTTGCAACTGTCAAGATGATGATGCATATATGATGGCTTCTCTTGTTACTTAATGTTCGTCTACCAAGAAGAAATACAATATTTCATCATTTGCAATGCGTGTAGCTGTGTATTTGTAGATGTTTTATCTAACAAAATTCAACGTATTTTTTCATACAGAGATAATGATAAAGAGCTTTCGCGGTGGAAAGGTGCACTTGGTTTCACAGTTCCATCGACCTTAATTACTTGTCTACAGGTGTATTTATGCCCCAATAGCCATGTATTTCTATTCGAAGTCAGGAATTAAAATTCAGAGAATTTGTGACTGTGGGCCACCGCTAATGTAGGTAGCCCTAGTAGTAAATTGCCCGTCAACATTAATTTTTTCTTTGCAAATCTGAAATATACCTGAATTGAAATGCCTGGTGGTGGTACTGCAAAGGGAAAAGGGGAACACGGCAAGAAGGAATACAATACACATAAAATGTCAAATTATAAGGGAGAGCCTAATTAACTAATTAGGTTAATCGTTTTTTAATTTTAATCTCTTGTATTTCAGATGTAGTGACGAGATTAAAGGCAGGGAATCAGGTTGTTAGTCTGAATTTATACCAGATACGCACATACACATCATTTCAATAAAATAATCGTTGGTCGACACACGTCAGTATTGGTATTGTTAAAGGTTGACAAGACAAGTTCATTGTCGGCTTACACAAACTTACAATCATCAGGTTTTGATTTTGGCAAGGATGAAATGAATAAAAAATGAATTTGCTTTTTCCTTTTCAAGGGACCAAACGGAAAATGTTAGGACAAAACTCAATATAACATGTGCGTAAATGAATATGTCCCAGCAAATATTAAGCAATCCCGGGCACAGTGAGAAAATGTATATTCAATCTGAAGTAAAAAATGAAGAGAAGATGAATTGTAAGAAAACCACAGGGTGCTCTAGATTTCATCCTCTTTTTTTATAGTCTTCTTCGCTCTTAGTTTCTATTTGTGAATACAAAAGCTAATAAAAGCTTTTATAAAATCATGTTGCATACATGCATAAATAATGTGATGTCCACATGTGTTGTATTTTTAGAACAGAGAAAAGAGAAGACAAGAAAATTAATGAAAAATTGCAGATAAAAATATGCGATGCTATTATTATCGGTAGCAGTTTGCGAGAGATGTTTGAGCTCACAAAGCAAAATGTAACACAATGGAAAGAACAAGATGCGCAGTAGGTAGGTACAATATATCATCGCATCGCATCCTATTATTATCAAGCTGTACATGAAATTATTATTTTTGAACATTTTTTTATATTTTATGAAGATGGTATTCAAATCGGTGTGAGATGAGGAGTGTACGTCACAATGAATGAAGAAGAATGCATCATAATGTGTCGTTCTATTAAAAATTGATATAAGAGTGCTGTGTTGGTTTTGTTGAAGGTTCTTTCAACTTTATAAGCCACTTTTCAATGCAATGTAAAGATGACGATGTGATGCTACAATTACTGTTTTAAAATATATCACACGCTGAAAGGCATTATATGTGTCAAGATGCAGAAGAAAAGTTAATGCGTGGAAATTTCGTGATATTCAAATGATTTTTAGGCATTGGCATATTGCGTGTGTAGGGCAAAGTGGACAAAAGAGAAATATGATGAGGGAGGAAGAGAGAAAGCGATACAGAAGAAAGAAGACAATCTGTTTTTATTGTTATTTGTGAAAAAGCTGTGAATGATATGATGGCATATGCATGACATACAATGTGAAATGAAGCTTTCATAAAAGCATATTAAATGAGCAGAGAACAATGAGGAACCTAATAGTAATACTGTCAAGATCATGAAAAGTGATAGTGTATTTTAATAAAACGAATGTTAAATCTTAAGTTGATTTGCGTGAAAATCGAATTAGGCTACTGAATGTAGACAGCTAGCTACAGTACTGCAAAGTTTCTAGTTTAATATTTCAATAGTCACAATAACTAAGTATTTTTATTAGAAAATTGGGATTGGAAGTTGATTTGTGCCGTTAACCGCTTCATGATTTAGATATCTATCTTTGAAAACATGAAGAGATGATGATGAACATGGGGTCATCTATGGAAGGTAAAGATTAGTCATTTAGGAAAAAATTACAAAGCTCGTTTATGCTTTCCACCTAACAGTTAGCAGTTCTAGCATTGCATTCCCAAGTAGATTAAATTCATAATTAGGACTTTATACATGCATACACAGTATAAAAAATACCCCAATATTCCTGATCCGTTTTCAATGCACCCGTAATGCTTAATTTTTTTATCGTACGCTTATAAGCTTTTTTATTTGTAGTCTGATAGATTTGCAGTAAAGTAGCCTGGGGGCAAAAAGTGACAACAGAAGAACATAAAAATCTATTTTTCCATTATAATCATCCCGTCAATACCGGTACAAAAGGCAAATAATGTATGTAAGTAAGTAGTATCATCTTCATCATAAAGATTTACTATGCCAGCCAAAAATGCCAATAATTACAGTTCGTATGAACGATCAACACAGTTTTTCTTGCAAAGCAAATGGAGATCTTTTCGCGGAGCTGGGCCGACGTCATTGCCGAGATGCAATTACTTTTCACGAGGATGACGAAAAAACTCTTTCCACTTTTGTTGTTTTGTTTGCTTAAATGGAAAAAGTGAATCAGCAGGATGTTAACAGGATAGGAAATTGAGGGACTGAAGGGTTCTGAAAAAACGGATGAATGAAGGTTGCCTATTATTAACTTATTCCGTGTACAAAAATAACCACACCATATCATCAAAACGAAACAACTGACAAGTTAGATGAAAAATGGCATTTGATGATGGAAGCTCTTCTAAAGATGAATGGATCCTGAAAGAAAGGAAAAAGCGTGCTAGTTTAATAGTCAACAGCCTTGTGCATTATTGACGCGAAAATCTTTATAATAATAATTTAGACCACATGATACAAAAAAGCATATTTATAGTTTTCTATTCTTGTTAAAAATATATCGTGTAGATAAATTCGTATTATGTGGGGTACCGTGACATTTGAAAGCATTTAAGTGTACAAATAAATAGGAAGTGTGTAACAAGGTACACACATATTTTGAAGACGTTGACCCCCTGAGAAATATAAGTACCTTGTAAATATGGTATTGTACAAACCGTGAAAATGTGCACCAAGGTAGGGAGCGCTGCATAAAAAGCGAAACCATGCAATTTTTCTGAAATCGGCTAACAAGAAGTTATTATAGTTTTTGCATGAGGTAAGGATTTTATTTATGATAACACCCAATGAATAAGCAGGATAATAAGAAATCGCCATATTTGATATAATTGGGGTTCCCCGACAAATTGGATAATGACTGATGATAATGCCCTTATTTTCTGTACCTTGCTAAGCTGCTACTGAATGGAAATTACAGCCGAAAGTACCATTCTACTGCAGTTTTTAAATGCATCAGCTATTGTATTTTTATTGTACATAAGTAGAGGTGCATAAATGAAAGCTTCAAAGAAATTTTTTGTTTGTGGATGAAGTGAAAAGAAAGAAAAAGTATGATAATATTGTTTCGTCTGCGGTTGTAGATTTTCAATGGTTTAGGTATAACAACTTGAATGCCCAAAGCTTTCTGTGTAATTTTATAATAGCCGATCTTACAATTAATATTCAAGAGTAATTAGCATAGCAGTAATATTAATTTAGGGTAAATCAATGAAGGTTTGTATGGATCCAATGATTTTAAAATTTCAAATTACGTATGCATAACTACTTAAAAATATTCGTTAAGGGCCGAAATCAGATTTTGAGGAACGAATCGACAAATGAAGTAGCCGATAACCACACAACACAGTTCTTTATCTTGGTATAGCATTATCAATCTAAAAATACCAGTGCTGCGACAACCATGAAATTTGTTCACTTTTCCTTAAAATATTATTTCTTTCTTTGGTGATTATACAGTGGGGGTGAGAAGCAAAC
>JAHZNG010000408.1:0-10698 GCA_027744375.1 Orchesellides sinensis
TACTAAGTTATCTCCGCATTTTACAGCACATAAAATTATAAAAATTTCTTTATTTTTAACCCCCTCCTGATATACCACAGACTTCTGAACCCCCTGTTTTCAAACCGTGGTTGCGGCCCTGCATATACTGTTACGATAACTGAAGTATCTTTCATCACCTTTTACCACAATGCATTCATCACGAATTATCTGTATTCTAAAGTAAACAAGGAGAGTTAGGTCTGCACATTTCGTCAGTATGTCAGGTTTTGAAGTGGGAAAGATTAAGATAAACTTGTTTTTACGCTAGTGTACGTGAGAGTTCATACAAATGAGAAATGGTACAGGCTATCTACAATTACAATAAGATACTTTTTCCTTTTGAAATGCATATATATGTTAATCTCTTAAGATCCCTTGATTCAAAAACTTTTACTAATTTTGAAATGATTTGCGTACATCGTTCATATAATAGAAACGCGACAAGATTAGTTATAAAAAGTCTGCAGTGGTATGAATTCAAGTTATCAATGGTTTTAACAGGAATCGTATTTATTGAGCATTACTATGTCTTGTCTGCTCTTCAAGGCCACGATTTTCCATTATATTTCAGTAGAGTGACTACTGATACATATTTACAATGTGCTCCTTACGCTTCTTACAAGAAGTCCATTCCTTAAATACATTTCATTCACGAAAACTCCTGTTCTTTTCGTATTATAGTGAATAGACTCTGTTTTTATGCATCATCTGTACATACCAAATGCCAATGTAATTGAAAATATGGCTGACAAAAAGAATCTTAAAATATTTCATGAATAACGCATTAAAATCTGTCTGGGGCTCAAGACATTGATTTGGAAAGCAAGGTGAAAGCCGACTAAATAGCATACCATTCCTACGATGGCTTATATGATTTTTGTGCAAAAGTTTTGTAATAACAAGTTAATTCTTCTGTTTTTGGCGTTTCTTAAACTAGTAGGTTCAATCGCATTTACAATACATTTCACTATGAACAAAAATTGGACATGAGATGTGTCTATGTCACGTCGTAGAGGCCTCTGGGATTAAAACAATAAAGATAGCATAAGAAAATGTAACTTCTAACTTTTAAAAGTTATGCTTGCTAGGTTGTTGTTGATTTCAAATTGTTAAGTAAGTTGTGTATTTAAAAATATTCGTTATCTAACAAAATTCATTATAATTTGAGCTATTACTCCACTTTTACCATTTTAGCCTTTGTAGTTTTCACTTGTATTTTTCTTAAAGTAGCCTCTAGCTTAAAGGAAGTTTAAACCAAAATTAGAGCCCTGTTCTACTTTCTTGTTCCAAAGTACGTGTTTCGTTTTTATACTTTTATCTCAAATAGTGCTCATGTTCATTTTGGAAGTTTTATCTTAGTACTGCTACTACACGGCTTCTGACTATGCAGTCAAGTCAAGACATATTGTGAAAGCCACTAACGAAATTTCCGTTTGGAGGGAAGCATAGGTTACCGAGCAGATTAGGAAACAAGACCAACTTGCTGACTTCATTAGTGTCACTATCTGAAGTGGAGTGAAGGCAGTTTTCTTGCCACGTTTGGAGGAAAATAAAACCTGAAATGAAACTTCTTATCATCATGAGGACAAGACACCACACCACACTTTTCAGTTGTTTTCTCTTTTTCTTAGTTCTCAGTTAAACTTTCTTGTTAGGAATTGTGTTAAAGACATGTTTAAGTCTTGGTAGTAGATGATAAATTGTGATAATGAGGAAGAGCTTTAATTAATTATGTTTCCAAAATTTGGAGAAAGCAGCCAGTTACTGTATTTCATATTTACCTAAAAGTCTTCCGCATTTGTTGGACATTTAGCCAATGTTTTTCTATTTTAGTTTTTGCTATACAAAACTGTGTATAGTGTATGCATCGCTTCGAAATTTACGGTACTTTATTCAATTTCGTTTCTGTTTGCTATCCTACTCAATGATTTCCCTTAAAACATCTATGATAAAAATAAACTTTGATCAAATTCAAATATTACGTTGCAGGTACTTATGATCTACCTATATTTAATCCCAAAACATTCAAAAGGTTATATGCATTACATATGTATATAAGGAGCAAAGCCATAAAGGCATTTTTAGGCTTTCCTCTCAAAGTTTTAGTTATTGTCCCATTCCCTGTTAACTATAACTCACTTTCAGTACATGCTTTATTTACGTTGTATTTCCTTGATATTGCGGTGGAATGCTTAAAGGTATATAAATACAGGAATTTCGCGTCCTTTGTTACGGTAAAGCACCATGCTATCGCAGAAATGTTTTTTAGTTTATTTTGTTTAGATTAATTGTCTCTGGTTACATGTACCGATTTCTCGTATTGCGTTGTTGTTTGTGCTTACATCTTTTTCTATGTAAATTAGATTGCTCCATAGTATTACTTTCGAATGCTTAGAGAGGGATACAGAAATAAACCTGTAGCTATCCAAATTTTAGAGAGAGCCAACAAAACCAAGAATAAACAAAACGTAAGGTTCGTGATTGAATGTTTGTACTACAGAGTTTCTTGATAAGAAGACATTAACTTGCAACTTGAAAAATACTAATGCTAAGAGTGGAAGTCCGTCCGTCAGTCGGTTCCTAGTAGACGCAGTTTCCGTATAAAAATCTTTTTGAGATGTAAACGAAATGTACATATAGCTCGGCCGACCTCTGTAATAAGCCCTATGCATCTGTCGAAATTTGCCGTTAGTGACGGTTATTGTCCAATTAACCGAATCTATCAACAAAATTCCCAAGGGATTTTGAGAACTTTTCCTTTTTATTCAGTCCAAAACACATCGTGATTTCCCTACATCCTGTTTGCCAGGTTTATTATTTCAAAGTGCTGAAAGTTGCATCTAGGTTTAACCGGGTGGAGCACTGTGAGTGACGAGTACAAATGAGCATTTGACATGGACAAATGCATGGCAGCTGTTTGTGGTTGCGAAAGTAAATGGTGACAAGTAGATTGAGGCAGGCGCAGGGCTTGGTGTGTTGTACTGCTAAAGCATTTTTGCTCGTTTGACTGCTTATCTACTATAATCCAAGCTAAAACTACGTATATAAAAGTGTTAGAGATGAATGCTTCTTTTACTTTTCAGCTTTCTCCTTCCTTTCATTTTCCGTCCACGCTTTTTGCAGTTCCCCCAGAGCCTTCCACAAGGGAAATTTATGTAAGATATTAGGACATTTCTAATATGTCAGGCAACGTTATTTCGAATCAAGTCCCACAGCATTCCTTCTGTTTGTTTCCGCTTACATATAAGCTTAATAGGCATACTTTGTAAAAACCACCGTATTGCTTCATTCTCGGCATCTCCTGTAGAAAAAACATGAACATATTAGTTGCATTCCTTACATTCATTTTTCTTGATTTCATTTCCAAAATTCCTTTTTACGTCCCTAACCTCACTTGCACAAAGTCAAGGATAAACTACGTAATAGTATATGTTTATCAAGTGCGGTTTGAGATTTATTTTAATGTCTACACTTTAATCTGAATTGAGGTGAAATATAATCATTTATACATACACGTAATTCATTAATACAAGCATAGAAGTAGCAATTTAGAACTTGAGTAAGGTTTTACTGTCGCCAATAAAACAATGAGATTGAGTCGAAACCAAAATTTTCCCTTATTGTGGCGTAGGTACTAAAAATTCTCAAAATTTATTCTACTTATACAAACTCCATTTTCAATCAAGAAAAAAGCTATAACAAAGCTATTAAATTTGCTGCGGGATTTTCATACGTCCCTGAAACACATTTCCGGGAACCGGTCATTTGTAACGTGTAACTAATGAAAGCTTACTTTCACCACCATCTATACAAATGTTGAAAGGAGGACATGCCTTTGAAGTCTCTCGTCCCCCGCAGGAAAATGATGACGAAATTATAACCCTGCTGCCTAAAACCTCACATTAACAGCGAATACATTCATTCCATTTGACAAGTATTCTATTAAATCTATGTATACTCTGAAAAGGATTAAATTCTCCATCTCATGCAGAAACCTCCAACGGACATGTCAATTTTGGAAGTCTCTTTGAACAACTTTTACTTTCATGTACAGGATGAGCTCTTGTTTCACGGGGACCTTCATTGATTTTTTGCAGAAAGTTAGCAGTACACAAAAAGTTAATTCATGTATATCCATATTAAAGTATTTATTCATTTAAAAGCTCGTTAACTAAGTTGTGGTATTTTGTTTAAATATGTATTTTAAGTTGAAAATCAATACAGTATCCAATAATCAGGCTTTTACTTTTCCAGGAATACATGTATCGAGTAACCCGTGTGCCCTGTTGCTTTTAAGAAAATGTTAAGCGTAGTTTGTATCTTGCCTCTAGATTAGGTTTGCTGTATCTGGCTGGTGGTAATGGTGGTAGCAACACATTCGGGATGTATGAATTCGCTTACACGCATTTGTGAAAACTGAGGAAAGCACGATATATCATGTAGCCCGATAAGCAGTATTTCGACAACTTGACATACAGCTCAGACTAGCCTTGCATCTGAAACTGCACTATAAGCCTCCGACATTTTATTACGTTGTACCTGTCTCGGAGTTTACGTTATAAAGACATGGGTAAACCTAAAAATTGGGGCATTCTCTAATCATGTATGCACCGTAGATAGAAAACTGAACTTGGCACATGTGTATGTCTTTGATGTATTATGTACAAATATAAATATGCACACTGTAAAATACATTCAAAAGAAGACAGAGACTGTTTGAACTGCTTGGTTCTCGGATCCGAAAAAAGTAATAAAATGATGCTGTTACTCATTCTGATATATTGGGTAGAGAGTGAGTGAGTACGAACGCATTCATGTCTGTATGAAAATGAAAAATGATAGTATTATCTATACCATTATGGACTATGGACCTTTGTTTGTTTCCTGTACACAGAGAGAACTTGAGTGTTTATAGAGACTGATTGCTATACATGTACATATTCAAACGAAAAAGGGTACACTGTTCGCTTTTGCATGACTTGAGAAGAAAGCGCTGAGTGAGCGGTCGACATTTGAGTGACTGAGTGACTCCCATTTTTGCTCTTAAGGTTTGCTATAACGGTATAAAAAGAAGCTTTTCACTGGATGAAGCACACAGCTCAAGTACCTAATGTTACAAGAAGCATCAAGGAACAATTTCGGTTTCTGCTTGAGATATTCAATGATATTGCAGTTGCTGCTTAACTCTCCTGGGAAAAGAAATGAAATGATCCAATTTAAATGTAACATGTATTTTCAATCCCATATTCTCGTTAATCTTTTATTTTTATTCCGATCTTGGAAGTTGGGAGGATATGCATCGTTTTTGAACTTGTGGACTTTCCTTAAAGCACTTAGAACTGAACATACTGTTTTAAATCCTTTGAAAGAAAAAGCGCACTTTCAAGATACTTTTCTTCTCGACCCTGAGAAATATGAGATTCTTTTCTGAAATGTTAATCCTCATGAGGGTTTACTGAAAATACCAATTCTGGACTGTTGTATTTATTATTATACATGCTGTTTGTTGAACGATGCGGAGCCTAAAAATAGTATTTGTTTAAAAAGCGGAGTTTTAATATGGTTGAACCTGAACAGGATATTATTCTATTTGATAAAATATATATGCCGATTTTGCAGGAAGGGAAATAAAGTTCTGTATCTGGCACCTGGAATTCTCATGAAACCATTCTCCAAACAAAATTCCAACTTTCCATGTCAATATTTATATAAAAGAATACAAGAGACAAACAGAATACATATACAGATTCGTTGTGTCGTTAATAATAGTTTTTGTTGTTTATATCAGGGTCACCGGGGTTCCTCTCCTGCAATTCGAACCTTTACTCCGGAGGGTCATACTACCGACTCACCTCCAGAGTCGCCACCATTAACCTATACTGGATCCAGATCACCGTCACCACTTCATGTAAGTTATTTTTAGACTACACAAATATGATGCGTTGTTTGGCATTAGTGATATGTAAAAGGAATCCCAAGTATTTTCCTTTCTTTACTTGTTTATTGCGTTGTGATTGTGACATAAACTTACAGAGAGTGCGTACAGTGATCTCATTTACTTTATATTTACTACCTATGTTTCATTGAAGTTTAAGTATCATCAACGAGAGCAAACGCGAAACTTATTTTTGTTGCTTTTAACCTGCTTTCCTTTGGAAAGGTAACATTTCTCCGTTCGACCTTACTAGAGCCATATGGTCATATCGTTTGCACTTTTACGTTTAAACAAAATGATGCAAGAAAACTATTTGATAAAATACTTTTTACAGTTTTAGCCCAGCACTGTAATATTTGTGTATTGGCTCCACGGACGCTTAAAAACTGTTTACTTTTAAGTTATAAGTATTATCCCCAGTATAATTAAACTGCTACATACATACAAAAAATTTAGTACAAATTATTTATATTGTTGATGATTATATTGTACATGTGTCTATTATTTGGTTTGTATTCAATATAATAGCTTTAGGAAACATTAAAGTAGAGAATGTTCGTAGTCAGCAGGTATTATCTAAAAATTATTCAACAAGTCACAATTTCCAAAGGCATCCTCTAAAAATAATTTTCCATACAAATTTCTAGTTATATTTTGTGAACTAAGTAAGTTATACATATGGATGCTGAAAATTGACATGACTGATTCAGCGGTATTTTTTAAAGTTTTTTAAAACTGCTCATGTCTCGCTGTCATCTATAACTTGATTTTATTTTATTCTCCATTTGCCTGAGGACATTGCCAAATTTTCATTAATACGTATGCACTTATTGGATCTCAAATGTTCACTGGAATGTCTTGTTATGTAGACTACAAAGGCCTCCAACAGCTTTTGTCTATTTTATTCTTAGAAATAGCATTTCGATTATTTCACCGCTAGATATCAAAATAGCAGTATTAATTAATTAACTTCTTTGAAAAGATCAAGGCTAATGTAATTAATTATTCTATGGATATGTTTGCATATATACGGTCACCTAAATTTAAACCCAGGCAATATGCACTTATGTATATTAGCTTTATTGTTTTGTGCCGTCTTGGAGAAATTGTTAATACACACAAGCATCCTCCCATTTCTCAGAAAATTATTTCAAAGACGTTAGCCGCATTGAACCCCTATTAAGAACAATGCAGTTGTAAGAAAATTCTTGGAGTATAACTTTATGTAGTCAAAACCTCAAATGTATGATAGATTTATTAATTTGTTTTTACTTTTGCTTACTGACAAAATTCTCTGTAAAGTTAAAATTAGAGTTAACTTTATGTAGTCAAAACCTCAAATGTATGATAGATTTATTAATTTGTTTTTACTTTTGCTTACTGACAAAATTCTCTGTAAAGTTAAAATTAGGGTTATGGGTCAGAATAGTAAACACGAAACAGAAGAACTATGCCTTCAGAGGTAAAGTCATAATGCATGCAACTAATATATTTGTTTTAAACGCTCGCTATTTACTTAAAGCAAAATGATTGCCCATTATACGGGTTGGATAACCATACCTTCTCAAGGACAAATTGGAGAAAATGCATTCTGCTAATTCTGAATTACTGTATAGCAATATACACATATAAAGAAAGGCATGTGTGTACATACTATTTAGGCATAGTGTGTTTTGAAACAGAAAAGGAAAAGGTGTGACGTGCGTTGACCAATTATTGTAATGACAATACAAATAATATCAGACAAGGCTTGAAATAATGTAGAGGGTTCGTGCTAAAAATGAGTATAGTACACATAGCATGTAATATGTAATCAAATAAACACATTATGGGAATTAATTGGATTGCTGTGACAAAAGTTGCAGCAGAAGGGTGGTGCTAGGCTTGAAATAATGTGGAGGGTTCGTGCTAAAAATGAGTATAGTACACATAGCATGTAATATGTAATCAAATAAACACATTATGGGAATTAATTGGATTGCTGTGACAAAAGTTGCAGCAGAAGGGTGGTGCTGACTAGTTCGACTTTCAAATTCGACTAATTTGAGAGAAGACTCACTTGTCACATTAGTTGGATACATACAATTGAGTAAAAGACCAAACAAGAAAACGAGTTGTTTTTTAGTGAACATACACAGCAATACTTTTCTTGTGTACTTGGCAATAGCAGTGCTCATTTAAACAAAAAGTATTTGCGACTATTTTCTAGGGGTTAAGTATGCTTAGCAGATAAGTTGAGAGTAAGACTAATAAAGACAAATGTAATGCAACAGCAAGAGCACAAATAAATTCCCAGCAGACCAGGAGAAGCAGTATAGTCGGCAACAGGTTGTTAAGTAGTAGAGCAACATGCTCTTTCAGCCTTTCTCTCAACGTACTCTCGTGTATTGTTTTCTCTACTTTCTCTCATAAACTTGAAGCCAAAAGACAAGAGAGCAAAAGGACATTTTTAGTGTTTTTTGTCTCCCTGTTGCGTTCTTTGCAAACTTTGCTTCGAGAACAAAATCTCAAGCTAAAGGTCTCTTTGGAAGCAACTGAGGCAGTGAAGTGAAGATGAGAGGAAAGAGAGTAAGTGGAGAATGGAAAATATTGTAATAAACGAGTGAAATATACGCTCAACTAACAGGATGGAATGAAGCTAAGAAAAATCAATAATTGTCTCGTTCAGCTTACTCAGCTCCTGGAGACTCCAGAAAAAAGAATTACTTTATAGTTACTCCAGAAAGAAAATAAAATAACTTTCTCCGAAACTTTCTCTTGAGCAATAATTTGCTACAAATAACAGAGCTTAGATATTACGCATTCTTTCCTTATTAAGGGTATGGCTCATTCACGTTTTATCACGCTGATCATTTGCAGAAATGATTGGTTAGGATTGTGTTTATTTATACTATATGTGGGCTTGTTATACTTACTTTACTGTGGTGTTTGAGCAACACAATTCCAAAATGTAGATTGAAGTAAAACTTTTCAGTTCATTAGAATTTTTAAAAGTTTGAATACAAATTTTATTGTCTAACCTACTTTAACAAACCCTCCAAAAGTTTTGAATTACATAGTGTCTATAAATATATAACAGGATTTCTTGAAAAGGAAATCTAAATGCGGAGTTGTAATGATTGATTAGATGCATGTCATTCCCAAATAAATATTGTGAACTTACACATGCCTATGATGTGTGTTGTGGGTATATTATCCATGAAATACTTGCGAACCTGTTGTTTAACTTTGATGAGTAATATTGGCGTTTCTTAATCATCACTGCTTAAAAACGTTCAAACGTTCTGGGAAACTATCCTACCGATCTCAAACATGAAAATGGAAAGGATGATTCTGACGCTTGGTATTGATTTCCTTTTACAGATTCGGGCAGCGTCTTTAGAGATCAGTAGAAGTGGATCTCCATCTTCTTCATATTTGGGTACGTCTCCTCAAGGAGAGTCTCATTCTCCAACAAGTCTCAGCGTGGATGCTGGAAGTAATGCGAGCATCCCTTACAAGCCGATGTCAGCTAACAGTCTCTGCGTCAGGTGAGGAAAATATGATGTGCTTCGTTATACTTTATAGCTACCAAAGGTATAAAGCTTTCTCGTATAACAGGTTTAAACAGATTATAGAATGAGATGAAGAATGATCGCTAAATGGTAATTCTTTCCTAGGACGTTGTCTACCTAATCAGTCGCTTCATCAGCCTGAAGCAGTTTATTCACTTTACTTTTACTTCTCATGATTGATGTGATGTTAATTAATCATGGAGACAGATACAAGCAGCTATTTTTATTATATAGATAGAGATAGAGATTGTTTTAAAGTTATATAACGAGGATTCTTTAAAAATGCAGATAACTGACTGCAAATGTGTATGCACATAGATTTCATGTGAAACCTAGCGAATTTGATGTAGAGATATTCATAATAATACCATTTATGCGATAATAATAGAACGGAAGGTACATATACTGAATTCATACTATAAGTTTATTACATCGAATGGTCTGTAGGCAACAAATCATTCTGTTTGATCTTTGTTTCCCAATTTACGATATCTTGATACTTTAAAGTTCCCTTGTTGACAATATTATCGCCCCAGTCAGTTCAACCGGAGTTTTTTAAGCAATAGGTATACGTACATGAGTGCAAAATATTAATGGCCTGTGGGGGCTCCTTTAATAACTAGAAAAACCTCCATGCAGCTTTCATAAATAATGCTTTTTTGTATTTAAATATTCTCGTTGGGGTGACCATTTACCTATTAGTTTTAGCAGATTCCAATTTTCACAAAAATTTTAAGGCTATTACACTCTACTTGTTACAAATCGTTTTAATTGAGTGAAAAGAACAGAATGAAGCTAACCACAACAATGCGTAACTGTAAAAGCTTATGCCTGATACTGCACGTTGTTAACACGTTTTAGTTGCACTTAAATTCATTAAAAGTACTTGCGATGGCTGTAGGGGAAGTGGTGAAGTCACATAACGAAAGGCTAAAACGAATTGGTTTGCTATTTAGCTAGCTATACAAATACACTTTTATTATGTACTCGTATCAAACTAGGTAGCCCATTTGCACCAGAAATATCTTATTCTCTATTATAAAAGTTGGGAATGAAGTGGAAATTGGAGACTTTGTATTCACATATACCACACGTATGATCTAATATTCATCCATTAGGAACGTCATGTCATTCCCGAGTAAGGATTTAATGGAAAAGTGTCTTTTAGCCATTTGAAGCAGGTATGTA
>JAHZNG010000409.1:0-45098 GCA_027744375.1 Orchesellides sinensis
ATACAATAAAAACTTAATTCTATATTAAAACTACCACTTGATCATTCATCATCATCATCGGCCATTTACAATATCTAAGCTGCTCTTCAACATAATCAAGTTGATTCCTGTAATCTTAACTGAATCCGCTGTAGTTTTTTATTGAAAAAAAATACACAGGTGTGTATATATTTAATTAAAAAATTGAAATTTGTAAGTTCAAAACATCATCCTTGTTAAAAATTTTCATCCTTTTGTTTAAAAGTCGTATGGTGAGTGTGCCCGTGAATTGAATAATCATGGTTAAAAAGTAAGTTAGAATGTGTTAAACATTGTATGTTATTGTGTAGCCGGAAAAACTGCGTTGTATAACGCAGTTTTGTAAATAAGCAATTTGATTTTAACGGTTGTTGCTAAATTTAGGTGTTATTTTAATGCCAAATAAAATTCACCAACTGTTACATAGTTAATTGTGGATATTTGGAGCGAGGAGCAAGTTTCTATGCCAAAAATATTTGATGATTTAATTAGGTTTGGTTTTAATACGTTGTTCTTTCTATTACTTCCTTCCTTTTAGAATTGTTCATCTGTAGACGCTAGAGTGTAAGCTCCTCCCCCTACTAAAACTACTACTGTGAGTGAATGGCTGCTGTGAAGAAATTTAAAGTTTGAGTGAGCAACGCTGGCTGCAACAAAGAGGACATAATTCAGCAAAATACAAGTGAATAATTTAAAAAACCAGTGAATAAGTATATATTTCTATAAGGAAGTTGTATTAAAAAACTGTTTTCTCACTCTTCACTAAAAAAAGACTTTATTCTGTTCTCTTGCCTTCTGCCTTCTATTTTTGCTATTATGTCTGTTTGGATTCAATGAATAGGAACTTTCTAACACGCCTCTGCTGCTATGGAACAGGGTGATATTGTAGCATCATCGATAACTGGAGCTACTGGAAGACCGAATTTGATTCACAGTGACAGTTGTCTGTGTCAAATATAGTTAACTAATTAAATTAATACTTCTGCTAAACAATTTTTCCGCTTGTAGTTTTACACACTCAGTCAGACACAATCTTCTTTTAAGTAGACTATAGCTATGTACTGTATAAGCTTATGAAAAATTATAAATGCGATGTAAATTAAGATGTGTAAGGTGGGAATATGTATGAAGATTAGTTTGTTTTGAATAATTAGGTACTTCGGATGATCCGAATATGGCCCCTATCCGTAATATGTCATCTAGTATGAATATAAGGGAGAATCAACCGTTACTGAGAGTAGATGATGACCGTAACCCTTCCTATAGAAACTTGTTTCCAGGTGCGTTTAACGTTAAGGCAAATTGTAATTGCTGTTAGAGATATTGTTGGTGTAGGAAGGGACTGTATTAATTGTTTATAAATCTAAATATTATTGTGAGTACTTGATTGTTCCTTTGTATTGCAGATGACCCTTTTTTCGACGACTTGGTAAGGCAAGCTGAAGCTGCAATTGATTGTGGAATACTCCCTGAAAGAATATATCAGGGATCGTCTGGTTCTTACTTTGTTAAAAATGTTATCAATGTGAGTAGTAGTTGAGTTTTTAGATGACTAGTTCCTTTGTGAATGTATTTTAGATTTGTAATTATTGTTGAAATTTTATTAAAGCGCACCTATTGTGATTTTTAAATTGTAAGAGTAAGTACACTAAAGCGTGGGTGTCAATCTGTAATTGGTTTCTGTATTTGTATGTCACGAAGGTTGTTCGTTTAGTAAGCGAAACATTTAACTATTTGAGAATTGACCGTGAAAAGGCACGCGCTAAAAGAGCAGTTTTCGAACGCTTCCCAGCCCTCGGTCGCAGATTTCATAGGCTTGGATTACCGCCTAAGGTAACTATGAGGATAAAGCATACTATTATCCCGTTATTGTAAAGGAATTCTAAGTTATACTTACTCGTGATTACTAATACTTTAAGGCTGGATCCTTTCAAGTATTTGTGGAAGGTTATAAAGATGCTGAATACTGGCTTCGCCGTTTTGAGTCAGACCCACCCACTGAAGATATAATGAAGGAATTTCAGCAACAGTTCGAAAGACTTGTTGTCTTAGATTACATTATACGAAACACAGATAGAGGGAATGACAATTGGTTGATAAAATATGAGAAGCCTGAGACAATCAAAGAAGGCGAAGAACAGGTAAGCTACAATAAGGTTTTTTTTATTGGTGGCAAGTTATGGGCTGATTAAAACAATGATACAAAAATTTCTTGTAGGAATGGAGAAGCACAAAGCCTACAACAATAACGGTCGCAGCAATCGACAACGGTCTTGCATTTCCATTTAAACATCCCGATTCCTGGCGGGCATACCCTTATCATTGGGCCTGGCTGCCGTATGCAAAAGTGCCCTTTAGCCAGGAAATTAAAGACTTGGTACTCCCGAAGATTAGAGACCTCAATTTAGTGATGGAATTATGTGATGAACTCTTTTTCCTTTTTAGTGTAAGAAATACACAAACATAGTATATGGAGTAGAGTAAAACTACTTGGAATACGATGTTTTTCATACTCTTTTTGTTGTTGTCAATTATAGCAAGATAAAGGCTTTGATCAGAACCTGTTTGAAAGGCAAATGGCTGTGATGCGAGGCCAAATTTTAAATCTTAGTCAAGCCCTGAAAAGATGGACGAAGTCCGGTTGAGCTTGTTCAAATGCCTTCTGTAATAATTGAGAGGTAATTATTTACATCAATTAATGTTACATTTCTACTTATTTCTTTACCTTAAGAATGCTAAAAGTACTGTCCGTAATATTATTAAATAAGATCTTCGGATGTGAGCTACCCCCAAGCCAGATCGCCAGGTGGAAGCGGTGACACAGCAGCTAGTCGGCTTCAGGACTTTAGTTATCGATTTAAGCAGTCATTTACTAGAACTAATCCAATATTTTCATGGTGTTAAGATAACATGTTTATCTCTAAAATTATCGGTTTTTTTTCATGAGATAGCACTGTCGAACAGTCAAGAATATGACTATGACCTGAAATTTTTATGGCCTCCTCCGCTAGAACCAAATCAACTCTTAAATATATTTAAACAGCAAACCTAAGAAATTTTTTCATACAGCTAATTATACAATTTTTGCGTATGCATACCTTGGTGATTTCTGTATTCTTCAACAACACAACTGACTAAGTGTAGGCACACACAATTAAATGTTGTGTCTGCATTTTACTTTTGTATCTTGTAGCCCTCTAAAGTGTTGACGATGCAGAGTCAAGGATAGATGAAGAAACGTATTTTTGGTAGAAAGGTTGTGCCGTACACATTTACAAGTTTACAAAAGTCGCAATTAGAAATGTGGACTTGCTATTTCTTAAGTAAACTTCGGTTAAGATTTTCGCTGACGTTGTCCACACTTAAAACGGTTTAGCGATGTTTTACATGTTGGGTAATAGGAGTGTACAACATTAGCTTAGATTAATTTAAATGCATGCTAAATATTGGACAATGTCGTTTGGTTGTTCAGGTATCAGTGAATAAGAATTTGCTATAAACTTTTATCTGAAGGATTGTTATTGCAAGTAACCAAAAGATATCAGCAAACTGTTCAGGTAGAAAAATTGTTATTCTTTTCGTGAAAGAATTTAAGTGGTGCAAAAACAAGATGGAACTTCCTCATTATTACAGATTAACGTTTTCAAACAAAACCAATACCTGTTCTGAATGCGCATGTTGTTGTTGTTATACATATTATAATACTTTAGTCAGTACGGAAAATAATGCATTTTAAAAATATAATTCGTGACCGAAGTCATGTAACTTACTACATTACCCAGCATGTAATTCATTGATACTATATTCGGTTTTAAACGCTATTTTCAAATATATTTTCAATTACTCAACTACATACCGCTAAAATGTTTAGTATGACCTTATTTGCTATAGATCCTTAAGAATCGCATGAAATCATAGTTTTATCTTCTTCACTTGTCTATATTGTAGGGTAAGTTGTTCACCTTCGTGGTGACAAGCATTTTAGACAGTGGTATTAGTAATCTAGTTACATATTAGTTAAAATATACGTACGACCATATTACATATTGTATGGTATGGTACTATGGCTGTATGTGTTTGTTGATTTAAAATTCCATATCTAAGTCATTGTAGTTTACATACATAGATTAGATTGATACGTTTGCGCATGCATGTTATGCTGTTATTATAATTATGTAAGTGATATATATGATTGCACATCAGTTTACTCAAGTTAAATCAAATGTTAAAACCTTATTGATACTAAAAAGTAATTTTCACGAATGTTTTGAAACTTGGATAGTTGAATTGGGTTAATGAAGTACGAGCATACTTGTTTATTTCGGATCAATTACAAAAGTGTTGAAGGCGTAACGGAAATCAGATTTTAAGATTGTAATGGTCAACGCAAATAATGAGATGTTTGTTTATCTTGCTGCACCTTTAAATTTTATAAGTTTTGTGTGAGTGAATAAAAGGAGACATTCCAATTTGCACGTAACAAGCAAAACCTAAGTCATTTTTGTATGATTGTTCAACAGCAATATGGCTTGTAATATTCTTCAGGAATACAAGGACCTGGGCATTTCTCAAAGTGAAATGGGAGAAAGTCAGTTCTATATGATGTCCGACCATTAAATGCTGCCGTTGAGAACCCAGCCATGTCCTTGGGTTTCATTGAAGGCGTTCTCATCATACACTTAGGAACGTATTCCATCTAAATTGAAAGATAGTATTTAGCAAAATTATTATTAAGTCCATCTCAAAATTCTATTTTGTTAGCAAAAATTCTTTAAAACTTATAATGCTTACCCTGTATGTGGAGCATGCGTCAAACGGTGCACAAGACATTCCATTGGATTCCGCTGGCTTTATGCTCTCGCCTTTTGCATACTGGTACTCTGAAGGGCAGTATGGAATAAATTCATGCCGGTATGTACTCATTCCATCCATTTTCCCAGAAGATTCGTCAAATGTAGATCGAGGCTTCAATGTTCGAGCAGGTTGTCCATAGCACCCTTTGAAATCGAGACGATATGTTGAGCAACCATCCATCGGTTGACAGGATGGAACATACTCATTCTTCGTTTTGAATCTCTCAATTGGCATGATTGGCTTGCATGTAAATTCCTTTCTGTACATTGTCAAACCATCCATCTTTCCTGAAGATGGATCAAAATAGCTTTTTGGCTTGAAACTTCTTGCTGGTAGTCCGCAAGGGCCCATGTAATGTGATCGGTAGGTTGAACACCCTGCCAATAATTGCGAAAATTACTTAAACAACATGTACTAACCGTACATACATACATCATAAAATACATCACTGTAAGTATTCAAATTACCGGAAAAGGGTTCTGCAGGGGGCTCATATCTGTTTTCTGGTTTCTTTGGTTGCACACGTTCTACGTATATCCCCATTGGGCACCTTGGTAGGCACTGAAATGAATATAATATGGCAAATGAATGACATTCGAATAAAAAATTTATCCCTTTTCCTTTCCACCTCTGTTTAATTTTAACTACTTACAGGATTACACTGAGGAACCCGACAACAGTCGTCCCTTGGATGATTCCCGCAAACGTTCCTGTTTGTTATAGGTGGCAGCGTACATCTTGTCGGCTGAGGCTGGAATGTTGAACACGCATCTCCGCTTCCATCAGTGGGACAGCATGGTCTGGCTTGAATAAGGGGAAAGCGACACCCTTCAGTCTTCATTGGAGGACGCCCATCGCAGGTTTCTTTGCAGCGAACACGATCCCAATCCGGAGCTGGATATTGTGGTGGCAGGTGATAGTTTATAGCAGGAGGATAGGGGCAGCAGGACATTATGACTTTCTCTTGACGTGTGCGTGGTTTCGGTGTCCGGATGCGATTCTGGATTCAACAAGTGGGCGCTACTAGTGGTCAAGCAAGGGTGAAAAGAATTTGGAAGGGTTGGACGTAATGGCTTCACTAAGGGTAGATAGTAAAAAAATTAAATGCTGTTAAATTAATATAGATCAATGTAGGAAATGGAGCGTTGTGCTAACAGGAAGTTGGTGAAAGTGAAATTGTTAGTTTGATGGTATGTCTGGATAGGAAAGACGAAGAAATAGACTAATTAATTAATTAAATAAATAATAGAGAGAAAAATGAAATGTGTGATCTGAATGCAATGTTTACTGGCTAATATGATATTCGCTTTTTGAATTTGTATCGTGATTTGAAATATCGCGCGGACGGTTTACATGGTTTCTAAGGGCATTGTGCGAACTTTAATATTACGCAGTGAATTAGTATTTAGGTTTTAAATTGGGTTATAGTAAATTGATACTAAATGTTACACATTTAATTGGGATTTAAGTTAAAGGACATATATCACTATACGGTTGGGGGTCAATAAAATGGTTTCGCATGCGGAATAAGGTAAGTTGCAATTAAGGTACTGCTATGCAATAAAGTCCTAGTGTATTTAACTAAAAAGAATCTTGTGAACGAACATACATTTCATAACGCGTAGTTAAATTCGCTTAGTGTCCTATATCGTGCCATACTAATTCATTTACCAAGAGTTTACTCGTCATATCTCCACTAATAATGAATTATAATATATTAGAATTGCTAGCCATGGGAATGCCTACTCTTATTGGTTGCTATTTTTAGACATGTATTATATTGAAGAAATAATTTGAAGTGTAGAAAAGGAACAGGTTCTGGATTTTGACGAACAAATAAAGTAATTCGGTTTTTATTATTAATATTTGATGAGCATATTAAATGGGAGGCGCGTGAGTTCATTTTAAACGTAAACAGTTGACAAAGTACCCGAACGGAAGAGAAGTCGATTTCTTTAAGTGTTTTAAAAAACGTGGGTAAGTAATTTACATAGTTCATATTTAAGTATCATAGATATGCTCTCAAGTTTGTTTCTTCTTCTGTACTACTTCCATAATTAATTACTATTTAAGCACATTTTACAATTTCGCTAGTTTGTTGGCATTATAACTCATCATTCCCTTAGCATATGTATGTACATACATGAACCACATTATGTAGACATAAATATATTAGTGCGATTTTAACTAAAGTAACAATATTATTCTAAATATAATATTATATATAGGCTTATACACAGAGTGACACCGTTGCAACCTGTACTTAACTGAACAAAAATTATAAACCCCATGGTATTTTTTAAAATGGAAATGATTCTGAAAGTTATTATTCTAATTAGGTATACAATATTTGCTGATTATTGAGTAGTTATACGTTTCCTAAATCGTACTATGTATTTCCTGTTGCGTATACTGTTCAATTCATCTTTTAAAACCACATTTTAAACATTTTTTGGTGTTTCAATAATCGACAAAATCTTGAAATGCATTATAGACGATGGTTTGTAGGGAAAATCCTAATATGTAACTTTTTTGGTTTCAGTCTCATTAATTTTTATCAAAGTTGCAGACAAGATTCACTTTATTGTCTGCAAAGAAATCATGATTTGTGTTGGAGTTGATTTCATCCGGATGCCTCGTCACTCTCTTCACAATCATCCTCATTCCCACTCACATTGGTCACATTCTCTATTACATCTCTCAAGTCACGGGCTTCCTCCAAAGATTCTAGTTTTCGCATTGGATTTGCCTCTATTACTATGTTACTGTCCACTTGTTGTGAAGCTTGGATAACTGCAGTGCTAACGGTCTCTTCATTTTTTCCTGAGCGAAGTGGGCATTGAGAATTCTCATTGTGATCACTTTTGTTTGCCGCTGCAAAATCTAGAGTCTCTTTCCGGAAACTAAATGGTTTTTCGGTTCCAAGACGAATTTCAGACATTTCCATATTACTAATCAGTGAACTTTGACTAGACATGTTGATACCCATTTCAGTTCCGAATGACGACGATGAAGAGCGTGTAGGATTGCTAGCTATAGATGGATTCGAGTGATGATGGTTATGATGATAAAATGGAACTTGCAGATCATCCGCTGGAGGTGAGGACGCCTTGCTGCCATATTCTGACGTAGTGCTTTCGGATAATGTACCCTCATGAGTTAATACAGAGCCATTGGAATGATCTTCAAATGAGTCCAAACTTGCACTGTATTCGTAAGATTCCGGAATTTGAATGTTTCTTGAATTACACAAGTTGATTGCTTTCATTTTTCGCCCACGTGAGCTGTCTGATGTTGAACCTGGGCTGCTAAGTCCTTTGTGTTTTCGACTGGAGGTGGAATGTGTGCCTTTATCACGAGTTCCATTCCCAGAACCCTTCCCTGCATGAACTTTGTGCTCTGCAGCTTGTGAGTTGCTGATGTTGTCCAGCTTCTTCCATTTTGTTCGTCTGTTCTGGAACCAAATCTTTACCTGCAAATATAATAAGTAAATTTTTATTATACAAGTCAGTTGCGTTATCAATTTATATGAGTATATATGTATGCACATTTAATATAACAACATCCATGTATCTTATGAATTTTTAACATGCTTTTAAAAATGTCTTCATGCAACTTATTACTTTCCGAAATAAAATACTTCAAAAACAAACCTGCGTTTCCGTTACATTAAGAATTCTTGCCATTTCCGATCTTTCGTTACTCGACAAATACTTCTTCATCTCAAATTTCCTCTCCATCTCGTAGATTTGCTTTCCTGTGAAAGTAGTCCGTGCTTTCTTCCGCTTTGAGCTTCCACTTTTTGTATCATTTTCTCCGTCAGTGGAACCAGGGGAGCTGACTTGATCGGGCGAACGCATGTTATGATGTGCACTATTCTCCTGCCTTTCCTTCTTACTCAAGTCAACTATCAACGCTAGGGGCTGGGCATTGGGGTCGTCAATCAACGGCTTTGCTTCTTTCAGCTTTTTCCCTTTCGTCTTGCATTTTGCGGTAGATGTTCCTAAAACCAAAATTTAAAAAATTTAAAGTGTTTTAATATACAATATAAATAAACTAAGATAGTATTATTATGCAAAATCCATTTAGTTCTTAAGAACACTACTGCAGTTTGTGATGCTTATATTAATAAAGTAAAAGTAAGAATGAAGCCTAGTTTTATAACTCCATCCAGCATAAATCATTTACTTTAAGGAATACATCTAATAAAACAACCACTTACAATTAATTCATACCGATTCAATTCGGGGGTGGAAATTCTTTTAAAAAGCTTGCGAACCAAGGATTTTCTAGGGGCCGAAATCTTGAAAAATCCGCCATATTGGAGGGAATTTGCCGCAATTTTGAAGCGATTGTCGGCCATTTTGAAGGGCTTTTCCTTCATTTTGGAGGATTTGTCGGCCAATTTGGAGGAAGGAGCCCAAAAATCCCAAAAAATTAAGATTTTTTGGACCCAAAATCCCGAAAACGTGGTTCACAAGTTCACAAGAATTTCCACCCCCGACTCAACTAGATAAATCATTTTATCGTCTAGCTACACATATAATGACGGTCACACGAAGCATTTGGGACAAGACATGATACATGTCTTGTTAGATATTTCGGGAAAACGGAGGCGTAAGTAAAATTAAATAACAAGAAATACAGGAGGGCAAACGCTAAGTTAAGTACTAAAGATGGATCGCAAGAGATCAAGAAATGCTACGCTACATCTGCATCTCTGCCACTTCAGTAACTCTTTTTACTGCGTGTTTTTGTGGATGTGAAAGGCAAGCGGTATACGCAATATTTGTGAATTAGCAGAGTAAATTGCACTATTACGCTTTTATCTCTACCATTCACTCAGAACCACTTATGTACTTACATCTTTTTTCTACTTTTGCTTTCAAGATTTCTAACCTAGCCGTCGCGTCAGTATGAGAAAGGGTTGCATCCATGCATACGTAAGAACCTCACATCCAACATACGCACAAAGGCACAAAGGAGAAATTAGTTAAGTGCTTTTGCTCGAAACATTCTGCCTGCCATTTTCTGGCTTCTACACAATAATATAACCCGTAGTAAACCACACAAAGCGGGTGTAAGCATAATATGCATGCTTGATCGTAAACTGTAAAAGCTTAAAACGACACTTTTGACCCGATTGAATGTTTTTCTTAAAAACGGGCTAACTAAATCGAACATCTAAAGTATCTATATTGATGGATTTACATGGGATAAGCAAATGATACGGTCAGTCATGCTAAATTCATAAGAAATTTCAATGATAATTTGTTGAAAATTGGTTTTAGTTTACTTCACTTTCAACATTCGCTAAGATATATAATTCAGATTTTATTTCCAACATTATTCTGCGTCATATTATCCACTAATTTACTGTAAAAAGGTAAAACGATAAAAGCAACTTTTTGAATTGTTTATGAGTTGTTGAGTTGTACACATAGTACACAAGCAGACGACGGACAAACAAGATGCTTGAGTATGCGAAGTTGCCGTTTATAATTCAGCTCAAAAACAACCTGTTTATGTTGGAAATGTATTATGTTTTTGCATACATATTCAGTTTTCATGGCTTTCTAAATAGCTTCACAGTTATTTATCAAAGTAAACTATAACTTGACAGTGTTTTTAAATGACCAACATTTTACTTCATTTCATTATCAAAGACACTGTTAAAAAATAATGAGTGATAAATATATAGGCAAGGTTATTATAGAAGCCAACGTTACCTTTAGTACTGCCATTTTTCATGGGCTTAGATGGCAAGGAAAGTAAATGGGAAGACTTAAATGTTGGAATGATGACATCATTGGGAAGTAACACCTCAGGTGGAGAATGACGTGGGATTTTGTCCGGGGATTCGGCAACACTGCCTCCACTTCTTTTATTGTTAAGTGACCGACTATTGTTGTTCCTACTTGGTATACCACTGTTGCTACTTGGCTTCTTTTTCACTATAGACAAATTCAACGGCTCGTCTGCTTTGTTCACTGCATCGATTAGCGTAGCACGGGGAAGAGGAATGGATAAAATAGGAATTTCGCCAAGGGAAGTAGTTTTCGTGTCTTCCATTTTGCTTCTCAAATCGTCTTTAACATCTGCACCAGGTTTTCCCCAGCCTAAAATATCGTTTATTGTAAAAGGAGTAGGAGCACTGTGGCTGTTAGAATATTCATGAGCGTGCCATGTTCCTTGCTTAATACTGTCAGATGACACGTTGTCGACTTCAGTGGAAGCACAGTCGCCTTGTGCCACCATTTCCTCATTGGAGGAACATGCAGTGTCTGGTTTTGGAGCTAGGTTCTCGTCAGCATTCACACGATGGTGTGACACCACATCCATAAGATCGACGCACAGACACAACGCAAGACTTTCTTAAATATTTTAAATTGGCTGTTGGACAATATTTTGAAATTTTCCTACAAAATCTAGTCGTTTGGTGCTCAGAATCCATTCCTGTTTTAGAAGCACTCACTTTCTCCACAACTGAGCTGCTATAATGTGTCTGCACTTTCACTCATACTCCATGGCCTCTTCCCGACGATCTGCAGGGGAGAAAAAGAGAAAAACAAGATAACACATTAATTTCACCGCTTTCACCTTTTAACTTTTTGCATATTATGTTATGAAAATATGATGCGCTACCGAACATATAGCCAAAACTGTAAATTAACTTTCACCACTATTTACACTCTTATGTAGCAGCTAGCATTAGAATTTCAAATGTAAAGCAGCCTCAACAACTTTCTCTCTCGCTCTCCTTCTCTTCCTCCTCACAACAGCAACAGTAAGCAACGCTTCTGAGTACTTAATCTTCAAATCTGAACAAGCTTGTGGTTCTTTTCAGCTAGATTATTTAGGCAATATCCGGTTGACAAACCTGCTACCAAAATTACTTCTCTGTCTGTTAGTTATATTTTGGATCCCTTATTGGCTTGAAACGTTACGTAAGACTGGGTTTGTACAAATGACATTTCCAAATAGGCACTCAAATCTACTAAACTCCATTTGCTTTTGAAATATTCGTTAGCGAACATGACTATTTCATATTAAAATAACAGTACGCATATATATGTACTTTAATACAAACACATAAACCCTAAATTAGCCACATTAGAAACGTTTTACATGCAGAAAACTGTTGAATGTTATACAAACTGCGTGATCGAACGCACACGTGTTATAATATTCATTACACATGTCAACCTCTTCACCATTTTGTTTCAACACTAACTATGTTGCGACTGCAATGCCATACTAACAGCTTACATCTAACGCCAAATACGTACCTATAAGTTTAGTATTCGTATAATAAATAGCGTTATGTATGCCACACGAATTACTGCATACAGCACAGGGAAAGTACATCCTTATTCACTCTGCTTCATAAAGTCACCTTTGTCTTACCTATTTCACCTTTTTCATACTACGCTTCCAGGTTTTTGCATACTTTCCCCTAACAAACCAACACAGCAGCTTCTCCAACTTTCCCTGTCTGAAAAAACCCACACGGAGCTACTTGTGGATAAAAAATCTGCTAAAATCACTTTCTCTTTTTTCTACACAAATGGCAAGTATCATTTAAATGAATAGCATCTTACACAAATGCAACTGCGTGTTTAGCCTGTTGAAAGCATCACATAAGCATAAGGTATATTATCAGTTTGTGTTATCAACCCATAAAAGAAAAACCCCACATATACACGCTTTCCCACACAAGACACAGGTTTGCAACAAAGCGTATGTATACCTTAAAATATTCCATGTAAAACTTGGAACGCTCTTGTGTGCATGATGATCCTTTATATATATAAACTAGCTTACAAGTCTCTTATAAAAAGCCCCACCAACTACCAACAACGAACACGATTTGATCATTTGTCCTCAATCCAGCTAAAAACGCACACAAGGCTTCCTGTTCTAAAGAAACGAGAGAAATCAAGTCTTAAGCAACCGTTTCCGTGACTGCACACATTGGCTCCATAGCTATAGGTTCTTCTTTCTGGCTTACAGCGATGATACCAAGTTGATACAAAACACACTACTTGAATTGATCGGGAATATAGAAAATGCTTTGGTATCAGAGATAACTTTTGGACAGATGGCAACTAAAAGATGGGATAAGATGAAGAAACACTCACACAAGTTATTTTTGAGTGGAGAGCAGCGGATTTGGTAACATGACACAACAAGAGTTGCAAAAGTAAAGTGAAACAAGGTAATGCTATGGCAGTACAATTTATTTGGTAGTATAATAGCCCTCTTATACAACACTTCCTATGTGTGTGTGTGTGTGCGGTATGGTGGTATTAAAGTAAGTGATGCAGATGTGGATGTGATGAAGCTACTTAATACTAATATTGCTCACGTTGTCATGTCCATGCACGAAAATTTTCTCTTCTTGTCTCTCTCTCTCTCTTTCTATGTGACAGAGAGAGAGAGAGTGTGTGTGTGTAGGAGAAGCAACCAAGCGAACCGTTTCTCTCGCCTATTGTCCTTTTATATGTACATTTAGGGTAGTTAAGGGAATCAAGAGAGAGAGAGAGAAGCTGATGTTTCTCTCTTCTGATGCTGATGATAGCGATAACTACAGAAGAGAGGAGAAAAAGGAAGAGAGATGCTTTTGCTGCATCGCTTACACTTTATGGTGTAAAGCTCTGGAGCTGATGTATTACATCATCAGCTTATATGTCAAAGATAGCGATGAAAATTGCCCTCCTCCTCTTTATTCTTCTGTTCTAAAAAGGAATTCCGAGCGAGCAGACTGTGTGCGAGCATTGAAACAGATGAAGAGAGACGCTTTCATATATAAAAAATATGTACTATGCAGAAAGAGAGAATTTAACTTGGTTTATGTATATATATGTATATCTGTATGTTGTGAGTTTGTACTAATAATATAATAATACTAAGAGTTGAGCTATTCTATTGTTGCTGTTTCAGCTTTGCTTCGTCTATGCTTCTATTTTACTCAGTGCATCGCTTCTACTAGTGATCCACTTTATTCTGTCATGAGCTCAGCAAAAGTAAATCAACGGTAAGTGGCATGATAGGTTTCTGTGTAATGCAGTTATAAGCAGTTTGACTGTGCAGAGTAGAAGAAGCCTTTGTAAAAAAAAATCCGAGAAAACTATTTATTTGAGGGCCTTTCTGTTTTTCCTGCTCTCACCACGACTCATATAATGTGTGTCTACCCGGTTTTCTATATTACTTCTTACTCCCTAACTAAAATGCATACTACTCTTCCGTAACGGTAGTCAAAAACACGGGCAAACCGAATGAACACTCTTTAGCTGCTACTACTTCTACTGCTGCTGGTGACTAAATAGGTACATGGAACGTTTAAACGAGAAGAATGATCTAGTCTGGTATTTCTTATGACTCAATGTAATGTGCGGAAGCCTCCCTCTCTCCTAAGCAATTAACGAGCACACGTTCAGCCCAACGAGCGAGAGAGAGAGAGATCTCCCTGCTTGTGTTATCCTTGTCTCTTCGGAATGGTATTTAACACTCACTTGCTCCTCTACTATGTACTAAACTGAACTGTGGGTCATTAATGCTTGTTATTCACTTGAGCAACTTTCCCGGAGTGTATCTTGCAAACATCACGTACATTTTATATCTTATTTGATAACATATATATTATAAATGCTCCATTATAAAAATGCATTCCATATATACGACCAAGCGAGTCTCTTACTCTTCTTTACGTTGTTACATTAGTTTCTCATCCTTTCTTTTTTATGTTGTCATGCAAGCTTTTACTAATGCGCATACAATGTTTTTCATGCTTGTTAATGCCACCAAAGAAATATACATGCGCTTTCTGGTATGGTATCTACCTACATTATGTATTACATTCAATTGCTCTCCGTGTAAATTTTCTTACAAAGTAACATAAACATAATAAATCGTTTCAAAGACAAATTGGGTTTTAATGTTGGGTGAAAATGGTTCAAATTCTTACGATTCAACAAGAAGTCTTCTTGTATATGACGACGGAAGAGACGATGATGGTAAGCGCACCGACATTTTTATTGCTGCCTTGTACAGAAAATGGTATGCATGCAAGTACTTTATTACGGTGAACATGAACACACACACACACCGCAGCACCAAGACCAAGTCAAATACGTTATTCTCCCACGTGGCTTGCTTCTTCAGGGTTACACTTTGAGCATTTAGAAAAACTTACTTTATCTATTCATCCTTGTCACATAATCACTCTGTTAAAAAGTAAAATGACTCTGTTTTTTTCACATGACAATCCCATCCACAAACCCTTTAACAGATAACTGTTTTACATGAACAATAACACCAAAACCCAAAACATCACACTGTTATTTTTACACATGGAAAACGCTTTTAACTACATAATCTATTGTGGTACACATAATGTACCGTTAAGTAGCATAGATGACCGCACAGTGATCATCACTTTTATCACTAATGTGTTTTTCAGCTCTACTTTGTCCAAAAACGCTTTCAATGCATTCCTCTTTTTATTTCCTCCACACACACAGCTCCAGGGAAAAGGAGTGTATTATATATATACATGTATAAAATTGTACCCCAAAAAAGTTCTTGTTGCTCCCTACGGAGTCTTCAATAAATTACTTTGTGCAATGATCTAACTGAATAAACTAAGTTGCAGAAGCAGAACCAAGTAATATGTAGCTATTTTATATTAGGACAACACACGGGACGTACTAAGAGTGGCTTTGGCTTGTATGTTATTTTATATATGCGTGTGGTGATCTATATTACTCACAACATAACAGTCTCTCTTATGCCCGCTTCTTCCTCCTCATCTCCTCTCTTTCTAGTGTCTATTTGAGAGTGAGAGGAAAAGATAGAGAGTGAGAGAGCCCCAAAAAACATGCATGTTCACTCGTCAATGATGAAACACGTACTAAACAAGGAGACGAAGGGCAGAAAGTGATGCAGTTGTTACTTCATATCATGATACCATTGGATTTTCATCGGTTGCTAAAAGACTAAAGTCTTTTCGTTGACCTGGTTGCTTATAATGCTGTTGCTGCGAGAGAGACAGAGTGTGTGTTGTTACAGCTGCACATACTCCGCAACATATAAAGTAAAAGTGAATGCGTGAATTGGTGAGTATAAAAAAGAGAAAAGCTTGTAGCCAGAGCAACTCTCTTTCACTCTTGTTCATAAGTTGCCATATCTGAAAGAGCTTACTGTACATATTACGTGCTTGATCCTTTACTCTCGCACATATTATTTTCTCTATTATGTGATACTCTTATTTATAAAAGTAGAAAGCTCCTCGGAGAGGGACAAAAAACTGGTAAAGTTTATATGGAAAAGTTAGTGGATCATGATGAGGAGCGAGCAGAGAGAGAATATCTTTCCATTTAGTAGTCTGAATAACAATAATAATAATGCGATATGATGATAAGCACACACTATTTGTTTTTTCGAGTTGGGAAGACCATTTGTATGAAAAATGAAACAAGTAAAGCCGGAGGAGCCGGTGAACTTGAGTGTACATATGACAAAGACGGGGATGTAAAAGAGCGATGGGAAGTCTGTGTATTTTGCATACTGATATTTTACGGATATTTATATGAATGCATATAAAAGTAAATACAATGACACGCTCTTTGATTTTGTCCTGTGTGTCATGATAATCGTCGTACAGTTATTATAGTTGGCTAGTCAAATAGCTTGAAATGCATGCAATTTAGAAATATTACTCACCAGTTGTAATTATGCTTCATTACCCTCATGATATTTTTTGCCTATTCATTCACTGTATACATTTATATGCTGTTAAATTACATCTGTTTAGTTTCTTAATGGCATATATATAAGCGTGTTTCTCTGTTTTCATGACATATATGTATATATGTGTGAGCGTTCTATTTTTAATGCTAAAAGTAATTCCAAACAACTTTTGACTAACTTGTAACTAGTTGAGGGGTAAAGTGAGCTTAAGCTTTCTAAAAAGCATTTTCCTCAAAATAAAGCCATCGTAGTCGTCGTCACGATCCTGAAAGAAGGGATTAGAGAAGCATCAAATCAATAGGGAATACTGCACTATGTAATGTGTGTATACCTTACCATACGATTTCGAACGTTTTCTGCTCTTTCCTAGTCAACTTGATAAAAAAAATAGTGTATAACCTTCCCTTCCAATTCCAAGCCTCTTTCCTCCGCTAAAACACGATATCGAACAAGTTTTGTTTTTAACCTCATTCCATGTATCCTCTCATTTCTATCATTATCCCTAAATGTTTGATTGCGCATTCTTTTGTACCATATGCGCAGTCAACTTTTCCGGATTCTTAATTAGCAACACATTTCATGATGAACCTCACTGCGTTTCCAATTGTTTTATTTGCCGTGATGAAAATATTTATGAACAACTTATGTGTAATGTACATTACTACATAATGACTTTTAGTTCGGTTCCGCTTTTAGACTTATGGCCATTAATATATGTTATAATACAGCCAATGAATGCAATGCTTACTTACTGTATCATGTTCAAATAAAAATATACTCTTCACGGAAAAACAGAATGTACAATCATGAAAAGTAAAATTAAATCGTACCACAAACTCGGGCTAATAGCCACCTGCTGATTTTTCATGTAACCGTTCAATAATGTGTGTATCATTCCAGCAATTGTTTAAAAAAAGCTTTTTAGATGAGCACTAAACCCTGTTTGGTGTTGCTACAAAATGTTTTATTGAATCGGTTGAGCAGAAGGGAAAGTGAGAATCTATTGAGACAAATCTGCACCACACCATACGACCACCTATTATACACAAGGTGTTAAGCATACAAGAAAAAACTTTCTTTCTATTGAACTAACTTTATACTGTGGAAGACTGACAATGAGTAAAGTTTAATGGGTAAGACAAATACAATGGTTTGGCCGCATATAATAAAACATTGAAAATCCATGGATTGAAAGTGTACGTCTGAGCATACATGCATGCCAACTTGATCGCTCTTTCACTCTCCCTTTCTTTCATCTTGGTTTTCTATCCTGTAACAAGGTATACACATACACTTGCAAAGAGAGAGAGAGAGAGAGGGTAATTGAGAGCAGAACTGGCAATCTGGCTCTGTTGCAGTGAAGCAAATCAAGGTACATAATAATGGACAAAGGAAAGTAAGTGGAAGACTCGTAGGCACTTACATCCTGACAGATTAAAATCAAACCACGAAAGCAAGCACAGCTTAGAGTATTTATGTTGTGAGTATTGTATATATACATACGTGTGGCATGTACTAAGCTATAATGTGTTTCTATTCCTATATAATGACACATTATTATATCATATTTGTCAGTAATTTTATATTTTGTAGCTGCTACTGCAACATCCTATATGTAACGCATTATATACCCTCCCAAAAGTAAAAGTTACAACAGCCATGCTGAAAAACGGTTATATATAATCCTGTCCTTTGTCTCTAGGTTTTTCATACTGCTGCGTAGATGTTGATACAGTGTAAATCATACTTCAGTTCAGAACGAAGGAGAGTTTTTGGGTTTCTCTCTTACTTTGTATATAACCTAAGTGTGTAGAGGTTATATTGAGTGGTGATGGGGGATAGAGATGGTTGGAAAAGTATGAGGATAACGATTGTCATAATAGTAATGGCTGTATATCACACATCACTAGTGCTGCTATGAATGAGGCGTTTAAAAAATATTACTACGTCTCCATTCCTCTCTCTCTCCCTCACTCGCTCGCTTTCCTTTACGTCTTTCGATGAAGATGATATTGATGAGCATAAAATATACGAGAAGCGGAGGCCCATTTTGTTGCTAGGCTATAAGCTAAGTCTTCTTTCTCCTTTTTTGAACATTCATCATATCACATCACTCCATTCCATATCGCTTCAAAATATACCCGTCGTTTTGTCGTCATAATATATAAATGTTGGGCTCTGTTGATGATGAACCCTGATGCAAAAGCTAAAAGAGAAGAACCGTTCAATTATTAAAACGATGAGGGTCCCGGCTGTTGGTTGGCCTTACTCTTGTTTGTGTGTGCTCGTCTCTAAAAAGTAATATAAGGACAATGTTATACAGAAAAAAATTCAGAGACAGATGAGAAAGGGAGAGAGAGACAAGGATGAGAAGTGAGTAATATGTTATGGTTATGAGGATGATGAGGAAGCAAAAATGTTACATGCTCATTACGTGATTTATCATCATATACAATGCATACACCTTTCGCTGAGCATCAATTGATCCTATTTCTCTAAATGCAACACAATAATCGTGCATGCATTTGCAATGCATTAAATAGCTACATAAATTGTCATATTGAAACTGGAGTCTGTAACAAATATATTTTTTGTTGGAGATCTGTCACATTGATTGTATGTAAAGTGATTGCTTACGGATTTTGTGCAGCTAGAAAACTTGAAATATAAATTGCTTGATTAAAACATTAACGCAAAATATCAATCAAGTACCTAAAACAAGGCATGCCATGTAGTTAAGTTTTAATATGGTATCTTGGCATCGTTTTCAGAGTTGATTGCATGTAATAAAAGGACAGATGAAATAAAAAGGGGAAAACAGTAATAACCAATCGATGAAGAAAACGAGATCATAATATATATCAGCATTCAATTACATACATTAAATATATGGAATGGAGGAGAATGAGATGAGAGTTGTAGCACGGGAGAAATAGGTTCACATGGCAAATTGCTTGTTTCTTCTAGTGATTCATTACAGCATCGCTTATGACTTAATAAGACAGCTACCTACTTCATATAGTAGAGGAGCAGATGAAAATCCGGTAGGAGAAAAGGAACAAGAAAGAGTACCTAGGTATACAGATTATACACCAGGCATATATACATGAGCTATTGTGTGAGATAGAGGCACAGCATCACTTAGTGAATCACAAAAAGGGTGAAACTCGACTTCTTTCACAGAATTCATCCGTCTGTTAGTTATGAAATTTAGCGCAGAAAATGCCCGAAAGAGCAGCAGAGAAGCATTTATGAATGTGTATATGAAGTTATAAATGTGGAGAGATATGTCTTAAGGAGAGAGAAAGAATAAAGAAATGGGTGATTAATAGGAAGCGAGCATAGTATGAGAAAGGAAAGCTTGCCATACTATCTTTCTCTATAGAACCTTTCTTCACCGTCGACTCACTTTCTTTTGCTCTCTGTCTGCATTTCAGTAGAAATCGCTACAATCCAAAATTTAGACATACCTACATAATATAATGTGTTAGTTTGTGTGATGGTCGTTTCTCAATCGTATTCTCTACCCCTAGCTTGCCGTCTTTTTCTTCTTCCTCTACGCTACACGTATATTATATTCGTTAAAAAGATACATACAAATGGGAGGGGGCATCTTCACAATCACCAGTGTAGTTAATGTGTAAATCATCATCTTTCTTGTCTACCTCGTGAAAACACAGTCGTTCTGAATCAAGAGTAGACGGAAATGATAGTGGAAGTATTGATTTATGGTTAGCAACCAGCATCACAATACACATAGTCAGAGTCAGAAAGAGAGAGAGTATCTACTACTGTGTGGAGAGCATTGAAACCTATTAGGGAATCTAAAAGTCAGCAAATGTGAAATTTCCCTTCTTCTTCTCCTGTTTATCCGTTACTACACACAGCTTAAACGCTACTTGCTCACAAACAACTTCTAGCTACTACTATATTCCTCTCCTCTTGCGTTTATACTCAACTTTGCTACTTTCATTGTGATCATGACCATGCCTTGCACATAGATGATATTATAACGGTGTACTTGTTAGCTTACAAGAACTAATTTTGTTCTCTAGTTCTATTCACTAACTCGCTCTCTCTGATTCTATGCCATACCATCATCATTTTCATCATCACAGGAGTATCTCATTAAATGGAGCTGTCGTTCCCTATTCATTCTTTCGTCACTTCCTTCTCTCATCGCGTATGTGTTTGCTCTCTGTATTTTTATGTTGTTTACGGGCCTTGTTAGGTAGCAGCAAGCTTACAACCACATCAATTACTACATTGCTGACCTGGAGGAGAGCTAAAAATGTGTTCTTAGATCCCTAATAAAATTTTTGTATATATTTTAAAGCATATTTATACAAACTACAAAAGTAGTCTAATCGATTCTTGTACAGATATGCGTATGACCTATGGAAATCTATATTTTATTCTTAATAAATGTAGCGTTGGACATTTGTCTGCGATTCAGTAAATTCATACGAAGTATTTCGTGACTCACTTTGGAAAACGGTTTATTATCCACTTCTGGAAAACACTTCTAAATTTGATATCAATAACTATTTGTACATAGGTCACCCGTGTAATAATCCTGTACAATCAACTTAATACATTAAGTTGTTGTCCATCTCTAACTCTAAATTTTTAAAAAATATTTTGAACCAAAGAGGTGAAGGTGACGACTAAGCATCCATCATTTTGGCCATCCTTTCTTTCATTCTTGACCACTTAAGTCCTTTGCCCTTTTCCTTTTCTCTGCAACCCCATCTTCCCCGCAAAATCTCGTACGGGTTTGGTGCAATCCCTTGCGTGGCAACAATCCTAAACTACAAAGTCATAAAATAGTTTTTATAAAATATACTGTGTACCAAAATTAAAACATAATTTTTCAAAATAAATTTTTTACCAAATCAACGTTAGCAAAGCCGTACTGAGTTCTAAATTCGGTATTTTTTAGAAGTATATGCCAGATGCCATGTATATACTTATAGCATACCAGGCGGGCAGAACTAAAAACGATATTTTTTCTAGGCAACCGATTATGCAGAGCAGACATGATTTTCTTGTCAAACCTAGACAAGATTTTCAGAGCCAACTCCTGGGATACCTTATCTTTCTCCAACAATTCATCAAGACTGTCAACCAGAGCTTTCCCAATCGTTGTATGACGATACTAAAAATAAATTCAAACAAATAAAATCTCATTAAATCCTATTTTTTGTAATTAAACCTTACTTAGATCATAGTTATAATATGAATGAATACCATCGAGGTTGCCACAACCAAATCAGATTCCTCTACTTCTGGGTCGTTATCAAGAAGGGGATCCTCCGTCTTCTTCCCACGCTTACCCGTCTTCCTTAATTCCACCTCTGGCTCCTATTAATAATTAATCCTTCACCATTTAAACATACCTTTCGCATAACTAGTTTTGCATTTAACCCAACAATGAATGCCTTACACTTTCTGCTGAACTCTTTTCCGTAGCACCAACCCGTTCTTCTATTAGCACTTCCGCTTCCGAAACAGCGCCCTCTGCTTCACCCACCTCAGAATCGCTCACCTCTGTTTCGACTGCATCAGGATCACTATCAACTCGATCGCCAATCTCCGGAAGAACAGTTTCTGGCTCTACCTCCTTACAAAGAACGATCTTCGGCTCTTCCACTTCTGGCTCCACCATCTCACAACGACCACCCTTCCCCTCACCCTCTCCTGGCTTCATCTCCATCTTCGCCACAGCTTCTTCTGGACCACCAACCTCCAGCTGTTCTACAGGTTCCGAAACGGCTCCCACCAGTGTAAGAACCCAAGCCGGCTGTTCTGGAACGGCTACCTGTTCACCCCCCTTCTTCACATCATGATCATCCACATCCGGACCAATATCCACAGTCTCCTCTGGCTCCGGCCCTATGTCAACACGCTCTTCATCTAGACTCCCATCAACAAGCTCCTCCATACCAATCTCAAACAGCTCATTAAGTCCCACATCCATCATCAGCTGTAGTTTTGGCTCACCTTTAAATTCCTACACACAAAATATTATAAATTAACATCACATAACAACATTAACAATCAATTATAACCTTAATAATAAAAAAACAACTAATAAAAAATTAACTACTTCCATCCCACCGCTTGTTTTTCACTATTTCAAGTCACCCTTGCTTGATCAAATCACGACTCACAACCAACTCTCGCTCTGAAATGATTTCTGGTCTGAACACGTCCGCCCCAAAATACACTCTACGGAATGGCCGAATGTTAAAAAGTAGCGCTTGTACTTCTCTACAAATGCTTCTCACAATGCCCCAATAAAATGTTAATCACATTCTATGTTACTAACCACACCGTCAGTCAGAAATCACAATTGATTTTATGTGTTGATTGTGCAACGTAGTCGTTTTGTTATTGCAAACGTTTTTTTTTGTAACGATTTAGTCAACTTCATTTTGTCATTTGCAGAAAGAGGGACCAACGAGTAATATGCAGAAGAGATGCAACGTGCATTTGCATTGTATGCATACATGCAGCAGCTAATGGGTAGACGTTGGTTGGAAAACACAAAGGACAAATGAGAGACATCTCTCATACTCATAACCATGCATGATGCAATGGAAAGGAGTAACTTATGTGGAAAGTGTGAGGCTGATGTGGTTTCAAGGGTAAACGGTAGAGTGAAGGATGGGTAACTTTTTCATGTGCGAAGGGAAAGGTGTGCATTGTTAATACAAATTACAATGATCCTTTCTTTGTTCATTTGATTGTTGCGTAAAGTTTTGTAAGTATGCGAAATGCATCCAAGAAAACGTTTAGATAGTTAATGATTACTTTGACAAAAGTTCAAAATTGCATTCTCAAATTTATTTCATTTGTTTGTTACTACAAAACTGTATAATATGTACAGTTTGAGTTGTTTGTTAGTAAAACTAATGGTTATAGTACATAAATGGTGCCAGTTCATCTAGTTCATTTCTACATACGTTTTTGCTCACCATTTTTGTAAATTTATATGAGTTTAGCTCATTTACGTAGATGAGATGGGGAGAGAGTAGGTATTTATCGATAAGTGTTGTATCGATTGGGAATTTGTTTATTTTTCAAGCTTTGTAGTGTTAGTGTGCAAGTTTGGCTGAGGGTAATTAGTTTTCATAAAAAATATTTTGTTCTACTATGTCTACTACCGTGTTTTACTATTAATTTCGCAAAACAATTTGTTATGTTTTTTATTTCAGAGGATGAGAGTTAGGCCGTCATTGGTTTCTTTGCTCTTGGTTCGGCGTTGTTCTGTCTATTTGTTCTTGATCCATTGGAGGAATGTCGCGAAGAAATGTCATGAAGTCTGACGGTGACCTTTGAATATCGGGGAGTGCAGGAAAGGATGGTGGGGCGGAACGACAACACTCGGAACATTCTGCTCTTCTCAGTTTTTCCAGCTAGAAAAATTGACAAGTATTAGTTACTGCCTGACTGTTGCGATTATTGTGAGAGTTAAAGATGTAATATGAAATTGTTTATACCTCAATCAAATACTCCACCGCAGATATCAAGTTCCGACATAATGTATGCCCGTCCTTTGCAAGAGCAGCGGGATTAGATGAAGTCGATCTTTTCCCCTTTACCCATTCTCTGGTAAAAGTAATCTGTAGGCAATTCATTAAATTAGAAAGCAATATATTGTAAATACATACAAATTCTATCGTATATTATGACACCTTGTATATACTCACCTGTGCAAATGAAGCAGAGAGATAGAGGACCAAGAAGAAACACAAAATAGTTCGCATTGTTGCTACAAATGTGTATCACAGAAACAAAGAGAAATGCGGAATATTAAAAAAATAACCAAAATTTGAAAAAAGTTTCTTTCAACTTGATTCTTAAACCTGATCAAAATTTATCCACGGGAACATTAAGCTTACTTGTTGTGCAACAGTTACTGGAAAGAAACTGAAGCCACCAGGAGGAAACTGTGCGTTTATATATCCCTCAGTTTTTTGAGATCTTGCCGTAGGATTGTTTAGTCGTGATTCTTTGCTCCAAAAAGTAAAAATGTGCAAATATTCCTAGATTTAAAATACGAACAACATCTAATACATGAAATGAGTTATGTAAAATACATGTATATATAACTTATAAGTTGGCCTAGGGTTGGCAGGTTGCCCAATTCCAGAAAATCGTGCCGAAGGCATGCCCAAATGCCGAAATGCCCAATTTTTACGAAGGCATGCTGGACTTTTATGTCTAGTCAAAAAATTAGCCCAATTGGGCATATTTTAGGGCATTTGGGCATAAAAATTGGGCATATGCCCAGCTTGCCCAATTTTCTGTACTTTTTTAAAAGGTACAGCTTTTTGTAATGATTCTTAATTAGATTTTAAAACAATCATATTATTAATTGCATGCCTCACAATATAAATTATTTTGGATAATGTGTGTTTCATTAGTAGTTATTGCGATTTAAGTAATTAGGTAACTGATTGGTAATAATTGTTACCACCAATTGGTAACTTCTTCTTTAAGGATAAATTCTATACATACATAAACTTGTTGGTATCATATTTTCTCCAGAAAATGACAATTTTGGTACTCATTAGTTAAAACTATAAAGTACTTTTCATTATCTACTTCGATTTGATTATACATCATACAAAACCGATCAAGGATTACGAGTGATCTCTCGCCCGCTCGAACAGAGTTTACTGCATTACGTGTAATGTAATGAGACTGCTGCTGTTACTTCAACTTAACTTATATGTGACTCTTTTATAGGGTTTTGCTAACTCATTGCAGGATTAATTTTATATATTAAACAATAAACAGCGATTTTAAAAAGCCTTGTTTGCGTTGGAGATCCGCGTTATACATAGAATAAAATTTAACTTTGATGAATCAATACAGGTTTGGTAGTAAATATAGCTAATTAATGATTTAAAATAGTCTAGTTTTTTAATATTTGTGCACTTGAGTATTTAAGGGAATTTAAACAGATCGGTAAAGGAGATTTCCCCGAATTTGTTTAAAATATGCCTAAATGCCCAATTTTTTCCTCTAAAATGCGCCCAAATTTTTGGGCATTTGGGCATGCCTTAAAGTGGGCATGTCTTCAAGTTTACCCCCAAATTTTGTGGCGAGGCATTTGGGCATAATGCCTGATTTTCGAAATGCCCAAATGCCGAGGGCAAGGGCAACCAGACAACACTAATTGGTGATCAAAGAAGAGTTCTCATGTTTTTATTCTGGCTAAAGTCAGTAACCAAGACAGATTAAAGTTGGGAAGACGCAGTAAGCTGAAGTTCCATCCATACCGTTTCGCACAAAATCATTTCCTCAGGTGGCACTCTTTTTAATTATTATTCATATAGGCAGGAAGTGGGAAAAGAACATAGTATAATATCTTGTTTGTAAAAGATTTCTTATGATTCTTATCACACACTGATGGTGTCATGAGTGGAAAGGATTATCCAAGAATACCCACGTAATATTTAGGTATGTATGTGGATGTATTCCCCATTCAAATTACGGAACGACTCTGCCGTAGGCAACTGTACAACGCACAAAGTTCTTATTCGGGTACTCAGCACATAGCCGAGTCGTTCAGTATTTTGGATAGCAAATACATACAGACATTACCTATATATGTCAAAGTATTTCTATTCAATGAATATCGGAAATACGCAATTGCATTCGTGTATTAATTTTGCAATAGATTTGTCTACTCCTAACCACGAATATTTTCAAGTTCTGACAAGTGGAAGTTCTAAGCAATGCATAACTAGTGTTTGTAATGCTTTGCACAATCAGTGCAGTAACGGATTCACAGATACCTTCAAAATTAGAAGTCACAAGAAGTACAAAGAGAATCATATTATATTTGTCTTTTTAGTTTTCATAGGATTCTTTTGATATGTATGCATTAAAATACATACATAAGTAAGCTTGCATTTATTGTCGCGTTCCAACGAATCTGTATATATATCGTACATGTGGTAACGTTAAATTTAAAATACAAAATGGAACTTGTACTTTTGTTTGCGCTGTACTTGTTCAAAATATGGACGTAGGCTTAAAATATCCAATTTCCGATCAGCACGTTATCTTCCATTTCAGTTCCGATGCATTATCTATAAAAATTATATATATAGGCTGATACTGGACAACGGTGGCTTATCCATCTACTTGTATGCTTTAACATTACGAAATTCGAATGAACTAACTCAGGTTAGATATTTGAACAATATGTTGTCCAGACCTTCCACTACCACTACGTAAAAACCAGTAATGTATGAAATGAGACCAATAAGTTTACCATTTATGAGTTGAATTGACAGAAGAAGTAACAAGATCAGTGTGATCAGTCATTTCTTAGTGAGCGACAAATTGCATGTTTTTAGAACGATTGGGAGTATAAAAGATAAATAAAGTCAGTCTTGTGTGAAATTGATCTTTTTGAGTGGAAAAGATACTTGCGTCTTGTCGGTCTTTTATGACTCGTGCTATTGTACTTCATGTGGCATTGTCCTCATTCCTCAAGTCTTTCCATCACAAAAGCACAGAAAAGAAGCAGCTGCTGGATAACTGGCTTCTTGTGATTCTTTATCAATACTTATTGTCATCTACATAGTTAAGAGTTTTCTCAAAGAATACAAGAATCCATGTTTAAGCTAGGAATGGAAAATGTTATTACGTGTGACGCAGACCAATAGGACGTTGTGCTGGAAGGGCTATTTAAAATCTAGAAATAGTGCTTCCTTTTAACCATAGTAAATTCAAGCATTGAAATAATGTTTTTATTGCGGCCTCCACTTAATTGTAAAATCCCTACATTAGCTTTGAGATATTTTTCAAAACGTATTTTACAGTTCAGTAGGTTGTCCCTTACAGAAAAATGAAATACGCTGTATTCCTTCATTCATAAACTTGTATATAATAGTTAGACGTACTTCAATTTGTCACATTTTACAATGATCATTTTGTAAAGAATAAGCTCTTGTAGCTTAATGAGTAGTATTTTTGATAGGAATAAAAAGAGAGAACGTGCTGCTCTGGTATTGCAATGATTTCGAGGCATTGTCATTATTACCTACAGCCAAATTGAAAATGAAGGCAACATGTACCATGGACACCTGGCTCAAGGCATGCTTCTCCTGGATTTAGAAGAAATACTTTGGTGTAATTTTTTTCTGCTTCTGAATTGAAGACACCTACTTCTTAAAATTAATATTACTTAAAATTTAAGCGAAAGCGTGTGTGCGTAGGCAGCTTCCCCACTAAATTGAGTCTCGATACTTAAGCCCGAAGAACAACAAAATCATTTTGTTTTTACCTTTCTAAAAAATGAGATACTAAGTTGGAACCGTGGTGGAAGAGAAAATTAATTAAAAGCGTAATGCCACGCATAAATTGTAAATTTATATGTTATATGTATTGCTTTTAAATCTTTAGAGTCGTCTCTGTTCGGAATTTGAGATATTATTAGCCTTATCCTTAATGTAGATTTTGACATACTTATTGTAGTACTAATATTGCGACGCAAGAATTTGCGCGTTAACAGTCACTCATTTGCAGTCAAATGGGTTTTATTTACAAATTTTGCAAGAATAAAAAACCAAAAAATTTACATAGTTAATGTATCTGTTTACATATATTATTATTTATACATAACAAACCATTGTAACTTGCAAGCAACATGACTATTATCTGCATATGACAATGACAAGTGATTAAACATTTTGGTGGAATAATCCATTAGATGCGTTGTGAATCGCACCCAGATTATCTTTATTTGTACAATGGGACTTTGCAGAAATTGATGAAAGACCAAATAACACCAATTAAATAAAAAGGAGGATAACGATATAAAATGCAGTTTCATGCTCACATCAGGATAATCATGCGTTTGTGCAACTTTATCAACTAGTTCCTTAATGCTGTATCATGCTGAAGGTGCAATTTGTTAATGTGCCTGGTTTGTATTGAATAATGCACTGACAACTGTGTTGTGCTTGCTACATTACATTGTTGCTAATGATCTTTAATTCTATTCTTCAACCTAATAAAAAAGGGTAGACCCAAGCGGTTGAATTAACTGTTGTATATTTATAAATAAAGCAAACAAATACAAAAGCCTTTGGGATACAAATAAAGCAAATCATTGGATCCATCAAATCCTGTTATTTATTTTTATGCTTAAAAACATAAAAGTTATCTCAGCCAAAGTTAAAGTCTGTTTTCTGTGTGGAGGAATGTGGGGGTGCATTCCTCGATTTTTAAGGATTAATTTCAAAGCCTATAGTTGGCTAAACCCACAGGAGATCAAACAATTATGTAGGTCTTATCTTAACAACAGACTAATGGATTTATCATGTTGTTGGTGTGTCCATATTTGCTCAAATATTCATTCAAAACCTACGTTTTGATAAAAATCGAATAAAATTTTACCTGGCTAATCCTGGATTTTTTATACATGTATTCATTTGCCCCGTAAGAAAATCGTTGTCCCAATTGTACTCTAGTATTATATTATACATTAGAAAGCATAATATCCATAATATCTAAAAAGCCAAAAATATTCAAAGTAAGAAGAGATTCTAAAATTACATCAATTGCATCCAAATCAGTTTGAAATTCATCTTCAGACTCAAAGTAAGAAACCGTTCACACGAGGCCATATATAGCAACCCAGAGATTGTTTGCCCAGTTCGGAGTTTAAAATATATCAAAGATAAAGTAGCAAATAAATGATATTTCAAGGAAATACAAAAGAAACCATTTACTTTTGCCCTTGTCTACTAATATTAGCTATATGGCTCAAATCCAGTATCGATGAACAAGCCAACAGGTAAATGAAAAATGTTAGATTAACATCTAATGAACTAGTATTCAATCATTTTACGGGTGTTCTGTTATTTTGCAACGCTAGCATTTTCTATTCTTTTAATAAATAGTAGCAGGCATAGGTGCTTTAAACACATTCTTTGAAATACTATTTGTATCTAGCTCATTGTATCTTCATTACGAGCTGCTTTCCTTTTGCAGTGAATTATCTACAAGTCCCTACAAACTGCGCACTAATATTTGAAAATGGGAAAGAAGGCAAGGAAAATCCTTAAGACTATTAGCGACAACAAAGCAGCGGGCACCAACCATTATTATAGGAGTAGAGCGAATAAGAATGGAATTTTTAGTAGCTATATGATTCGCTTATCACCAGTTATTCAGGAAAAGAGTGTATACATGTGGTAGTAAAAACCTTTAAAGAACACTACTATATATTATATATAACATAAAAACAAGAAGTGTAATCAATGTATCAAAACCACATAGGTACACATACACACTCACACAGTAAGGTATCTAAAAGCAGTAAGAAAAAGGAAGCACAATGAAATGTTCTTATAATGAGTCTCCATTGTCCCATTTGGGAAAACTAGTATTTGAAAAGTCGAAACTCTTCTTCAGCCCATTAACTCCACCCTTGTGATGATTATGCTGTTATACCATTTATCTCAAATTACTCTTATGGCATTAACCAGGCTGTGCAAGCTGTGTGTGAATAAGATGCAGAGAATCGTCATCATTATCCCTCTATGAATTCTACTCAACTTTTACTGAATCCTTTTTGATAGGACTTTTCGCTGCTTATGCAAGCATTGTTGGTTGTGCAGATGAGCAAAAGTGCTGCTGGTGTACACAGAGTGTGTACTATAATATAATACTATAATATGTGTCTGCTTTTCTGAGGTCTAGATGCGAAAATAGTAAATTTCTTGCTAGCCTTAGTTATGAAGCCTATTTTAACCATCTTTTTATGCTCATTACATATTAGTTAAATTCAAATAAGGCCTTTTCTCTGAATCCATTGCAGACCCTAAATTACCTTACCAGTAGTTTATTATGGACACAAATATCAAACTACAAGCCAAAACTTTTCTGGGAACCACATGATCATTATCATCTTTTTCCTCATCGTCATTCTCATTTCATCTTCTCTCCTTTTCAAATGTGGTTTTGCCTGCATGCTAGGTATGCAATTTCGATGGAGGAATATAAAAGACTTTTTCGTAAAGCGATATTATACTACTTTAGCTCAGTGTCATTTAATGTGCCTACAAAACGCATAAAGAGATAAATAGACAGTGCTACATTTCGGTAAATAAGGACTCAAAGTCATCATTGCCTACATCATCGTTTTCATTTGATTATTACTTGGGTTTTACTACATACTTTCCTTGACACCATCGTATCATTATGCATTTACGGCAAATGAGCATGCATGTAAGGCAATTTTGTATGGGTACGTGATGGTGTAAGTATAAATGTTTGAATAGACGTTTTAAAATATAATCATTAAGAGCCATCATGCTTCTTCCGTCAGTCCGTTTTCTTCATTCAAATTGATTTTTTTGTTAAAATTCTGAGCTTCATTGTATAAAATTAAGCTATAATCTAATGCGTGCTCATTAAATGACTGTGTAATGCAGTAATAGTGTTAGATTCATGAACTAAACACATTGTAGTCAAGGACCATATCGCACTTCAAAATCCTATGATTTGCTTCGAATCCTTCATTAGCACCTGTGATGGATGCTGAAATTCTTACCCCCTTAACTACATTTCATATAACACATTACATTATAAATCCCAATGTATTAATCGCCTGTATAAATGTATTCATCCTTAGGAAGGACGTAATGTTACTACTAATTATCACAAATGCCTGTGCAGCATGGGCGAGGATAAGCTTTTGTATTGTATTTATAATTCGACGCTATACACACCGTTGGATTAAAAACCATTTAGAAGCCATTTCCCAATTTTTATTCTGTCATCTTATCATATCCCCATTCAGAATTAAAGTCATGGGATTAGTCTCGATCATTTTATTCTTTTGTGCTCGTTCGAAGCATGTTGAGTAATAAACTTACATTGAAATCTCTAATGAAATGACGCTGATGCTAAAGAGAGTTATCGTATTGGTAGAGTTGACAAAAAAGAATTAATGTTGTATTTATATTAGCCTTTAGAGATATGGTCTCTGAATTTGATAATGTAAACAAGTTGTAAGTTTAAAATTAAAAAATTCTGGTACTAAAATTCCAAACAGAGGCAATTTCGTTAATCTAATTATGGTATAAGGTAAAAGTATTATGACCTGAGTAGTCAGAGCACTTTCCAATTACTGTAGAAGGTCAGTAATAGCGTTAACTGTTTAATCATTTTTATGTGAAAGAATCCGAAAATGTCTTCCAAATAAAAGGTAGGCAATATAAGTCTCAGTATAAGTAGGCATGTCAGAAAGAACGTACATCTTTTTTTGTAAGAGAACTTTTCAGTTTATAAGAGTTTCTGGCTTAATAGATCGCATCGGTATAAAACGACACATGTTGGGTTGTGCCTATCATTACAATACCAAAATTATCTTTTGGTGCAACTATTTATAAAAATACTCATACTTAATCATTCGATTATTCTTCTGAGTCAGTAAACACATTGAGGAAGGACGCTAAAACTCAGTGCTCAGGTATTTAGTGTTAAATTATACCTCGCACATCTACTATGATCGGTCTCGGTAAGTATGTAATAATTTAGAGAGACTACTTTGATGGAATATATAATAACACTGAGTAATATAACATAGCATAATATACTATCATACAATACTCGTGCTTGATCCATTTCCATTTACTAAATATACTCGTGCAGCTGCTTGCATTCTCTCTAAATACAACATTGAATAGTTTAAATAAACATATAATTTAATTTGGTGTTGTATATAAATATCAATCCAATGAGCCATGTAACAATAGTAATACGATTTTTCTCTCCAAGGCTCAAGCTGTTTAGGTACTTTTTAGCCTTTTTGTATTTGGTTTGTTTCACCTCATTCCAGTTGACTCCTTATGAACAATTTGTCAAGCGGATTACTCACCATGTAAAAGACCTTTTTTTTCCACCGCTCCATTTGTATGCATTTTATAGTGTGTGTTGCTAACTGCTACTGTATGTGCTACTATTACAATGCAATATAATATTCTTTGACATACACACTGAATGAAGAATGGTGGAGTGTATATAATACCGTTTCTGATATCCTTGAATTTTCACTCGCTCATTCACTCTCAGTCAGTCACTAAATACGCATCTACAAAAGAAAGGAAGTGCCTTTTATTGTAGGATCGTTTAAGGGATCTTCTTACCTTGCCTTTCATCCATTCATTCTTACAAAATACAATAAAGGACTGACTGAGTGACTGACTGGGACAGGGGTCAATATCCATCAGACAGCTTGGCACCTTAGTGACAAATTTTGCTTTGTAAGTTATTCAGTACATGATTTCATGTATTAATTGTGGATTTGCTTGGATGGATGCACAACCGAGCAAAAAATGTCCATGATCATTTATGTACATATATTATATATAAGTCTTAGATATTTAGACTATTTGTGTTTTCAATAGAGAAGGCAACATGCAGTGTACCATCACTTATATTCAATTTCAGCTAGATCCCGATCCCAGGCATAACTAGAGTTTTGAAAATACGTACATACATGCATAATCAGGAATGTATACGAACTAAATAAAGTTTCCTTAAAAAGGCATCTTCATCTCGATGTTGAAAGTAATTAACTGTTGCTGAAAAAAGTACATAGACAATTATTTACAATAATAAAATAATTCAAAGGTTGATTCCGTTCTTCCCCCAAAATTTTCCTCTGTAAAAGGGAAAACAATTTATTTAATATAAAACTTGTCATCAACTCCACATCTAATACGTATCGTATGCATATATGAATCATATTAATATTATATGGTTGTACTACACTTTAAAAAATCCAAATAAAGACACCATTTTCTATACTAACAACTAAAGCTACTTATTTGTCATTCGGGGTAGTCTACATAAGAACACACTGTAAAAAATGAGAGGGACCAGCTGCACAACAGAAGTGAAAATTTCTCATATGCTAAATCTCTCTCGAACATTTCTTTCTTGTGGAAAGAAGAAAGGAGAAGGGATATCATTGTAGGATCTATTTTTCGCCTGTTTGCATGCATTCCCGTGCCTCCCTCGTTTTTACTTTTAGTAATGACTACACACACATAACAAACAAGCATGTTTCATATTTTTCCTCCTCCGCTCTCTTTCATCATTTCAACTATTTAAGGAAAACTAGAGGCAAAAACAAGGCATCGTTTAGAAATCTTAATGTTCTCAATTTCTTTTGTGTCAAAAATATTGTTATACAACCTCAGCTTCAATAATGCTTCTTGTTTTTTGCAAACTTAGCATTACGTTGAATTTGTATAGCAAAATATATAAGTCATAAGATACTTAAGTTGCATCGTTATTTACTGTCAACAGCTTCTAACTGGCTTCGCACCATGCAGATTATGTATAGAATACTTTATTTAAAAAAAGGGTGCAGCGTTCATGCACAAATATGTTTTGTTTCTTGTGCGCATTCGACATAACTTTAGAAATTGTATGTATTTTATCCTATTCTGCAAGCATAGTGTATTCATGAAGTCTGATAAATCATACGACAGAAAATACAAAGTGTTGAGCATTCATATGGCAACACTTCATGAAGCAAATATTCTTTGAAAAATGTTAAAAAATGTGAAAAGGAGACATAAACAGAGCTGAGTGTATGGAGACTATGATGATAAACAGGGAAACAATTCTGAAATGGTGTGGAAAAAATGACGATACGATGAGATTAGGGATTTTTGTGAATACCTTGGAGCCATAGAAACCCTCATCAAGTTTTTTCCTCAAGGATATATATGTTCTTTATATGAGTAAATATGTATTCCACTATTTTACTACACACTGCATAAATATATGCACCACTTGCTCAATGTCATTTTGAAGTTTGAAAATAAAGTAGACAGCGATAACTTTTAGAGCTACGGTTATCCTGAATCTATTTTTGTGTTCCCAGGAGCTGCATGGAAAGCTGGTGAATATATTGTAAGCCCTCTCTAATAAGAAAAAACTCAGATTTTTCCCTAGATGATGGATAGAATCTATTTATTTCAGCTGCTGAAAGTATAAACCTTCATCTATCATCTTGATAACCTCACTCTCTATGCTGGATGAACTGATTTACATGAACAAATCAGTTTATATGGGCATACTTATTTCAAACAATTTTACTTGATTGCATCATTTGCCCAACATGCTTCCCTTTGTTTTCTATTACAGCTTCAGACAAATTGGACACCTAAGGATCAGTTACAAAAGGTATAAGCGTAAAAAAGCCTGGTACATTATTAGTTGCAAGTTGTAATATAATGGATTTAAGGAAACGTTGACAATCATTATTAATGTCATTACTTTAATATTATATTTTTACAGCATTTTCATGTTACATTTCATTACAAAAAGTACGTATTTTAAATAAAACACACCGTTTTGTATCAACTTTGGCAGGGATCATGAAAAACGGAACTCGGCTTCATTGACTTACGTTGGATTACACACGCAGCCTTTAAAGATGTTGAACAGGGTAAGTAAACTGTGACAAATTACAAATATGTAACACGATTGGCCGTGTAGAAACACATATAATATATTCCTTCTGTTCGTATTTGTCTTCGATTCCTTTCAAATTCTCCACAATAGGGATTGGTATATAATGGCATCCTGACTTTCGGGAGTCAAAAAGTATGAAACGTTAAACCTCGTATTATTATCTCATCCCATTCATTCATAAACTTGAGTCACATACTTTTACGCATAATGATGAATTTTTGAGTGTAGTTTTCATGTCGTATGGACTTACCCTTACTTTAGTTTATTATCAGCACTGAAAAATATTGACTGTAACAAAACCAGCTTGTAAAGTAATGCGCCTCTCTGTGCATCCATCTCAACGTTTAGTATTGTAGTGTTATACACTATTAGTATTATTGCATTGTTAAAAACCTAGTGGAGGGTCCTGTCGCTTCCTGTTACTTCCTTTAAACGGCTGTGTGTGCATAATACATCTATCGTATCACATCACCTTGTTTCGTTCCTTTAGAAGAGAACATGTCTATATACAGGTATTAAGTCCAAAGTATTTCAGGCTAGCAGTCAATGATGTGGAATATTGGATTAGGAAGCTCGGCTTCAATTGTTACAAGAAGTGAAATAAATCCCAATTGATGTCATAAGCTCACGCACACCACCACTTCTGTTTCCAATAATATGCCTTCAGTTAGCTTTGTGTGAAACATAAAAGGTAAAGAATCTGTACCTTTTAGTTGACAAATAATATGAGGATCACTTATACATAAAAGGTAATACTTCTATAAAGCATTTTTGGATAGACGTTCTTCCAGACAGAGTGGAGCCGCCGGATGAACTAGTGCAATTGATGAAGACCCCTCTGCTCTCCGCTTTTGTTGTTGAAAAAAAATGTGACCTTTTTGTTTACCTCATTCAGGTCGGATTAGACTGCATGAGAATTTCTTAAGTCAGTGACTTTCTGACTTTCAAATCGGTTTTCAAAAATTATATGATACTAATACACGTTCAGCTCATGTCATTATATTGCTTTGCCAAGCGGAAAAGATATAGGAAATTGAAAACCTGGATGAATAGAAGAGTAAATCCTCGTACAAGGTGTCAGGACATTTTAGCTCAGCAAAATATATGAATCCAATGAGCTTTAATCCATTTTCAAAGTATTAGTTGTAAACGTATGCTATAAGATAATATTCGGGTAAAATCGAGTCACTTACTCTATACATTGTTATGTACTAACAAAGTGAATCGTATAAAGTTGACCTAAGTGTGTGATTTTACGTTTCGTCTTCGCAAGATGAATGAATGAGTTAAGGGACAAATGAATGAATGAGTGCGTCAATGAGAGACTGTTGAGAAAAAGGAAAGCGTATGAATGAACTTCTTTTACCTCACCTGGTCAAGTACCTCAGGTTTAAGGTGTGTATTTCATTTTGTCTCGTATTTACTCCGTTCATAGACTGAAATATTTAGTTTACTACATTACTTTTGGTTTAAGGCTCTTCTACTGCTTTCAATGACGCTACATAATGAAAATTATAAAATAGATGAAGTTTGGTGGATCGGATGTAGTCGGATAATTTCTATTCTGCGAGATTTATAATGCGATACGACAAGGTACTGAAGTAAACTTAATGGCTATGCTTTACAAAATTGTTAACTTGTGTATTCAAAGAGATTTGATGGAGAAGAAAGCAGGTACATACGATTTTTGTTCTGCATGCTTATGTATATAGTTCATTAAGTAGCACAGTTCTATCCGTACTGCAGTCAATCAACATAAAGGAATTAAAATCAAATTAAGGATTTGAAAGAAATTGAGGATTTTTTAAAATAAAATAGAAAACGTAAATTTTCATAACTGAATTTGAAAGAAATGATAAGCATGTGAAAATTTGACATTACAGAACGATACTTGTCATAGTCCTTAACTTAAATTTGGACACGGTGCAAATATTTAGGGTAATGCAGAAAAGAAGGGAATATGCTGGCATAAATTCAGTGTCAGGATTTTCCACGATATTCAGACCAAGGACATTGTCAAAGCAGCAAGCAAGGTGAAATACACTACTTTGTTTGCAACTCACTACACCGTACCAGGTATACATTTTATGAATGAAATTTCTCACAATAAAACGGAAGAAGGTGGAGCAGAAGAAAAACTTATGTCGTAAAATCTCTTGAGAAGATATGAATGAACGTGACAACGCATTGTGCTTAAGAGACATGAATTTATGTAAGGTGGAAAAATCGTAGTGTCAGTTATCAGTACCTATAAACTATATAGCACCATATAATAGGACACTGTACACTTGTATGCTTGAACTTTACGATTTACTCAAAATTCACTCACTTAACAAAATCGACTTCTTTGCTTGAATGAATGGACATCATTCCCTTTGTTATTATTATGTGTAGCAAAAATGCACTCGTAAAACGACGCTCTTCATTCAGACGCAACGTTGTGCTTTTCCTCGTGTAATTTTCTTGCTTATAATTTTATTAATACTGTAACCACGTTCATTTTCTAGCAAGAAATATATATAACAAACTGTCGCATGTCGTCCTGAACGCAACATTATTGGATTTTATCGTATCTATCAGGATGTGCGTATCACTTAAATTCATAATGACCTGTCATCTTCCAAGATGGATTGGACTTTCCAAGAGCGAAATCCTATAGGAGAGATTTCATTTGATTTGTACAAATACATACAGTGTTTGGTATCTTATGATGGGAACATGAACTTACGTAATATTGTGCGTTCAAGACAAAAAGTCTGTTAAACCTTCCCGTTGATATTGATGGATAGCTTTGTGTCGAATGTGGAATTTTCTTGATGACAACAAAGCGAATATTTATGATAATGTGAATTTTATGTATGTAGTTCGTCATAGTTTATTGATCTGCAATGATGTATACTAAATGTATAGGTTTATTCACAAACTAGGCTAGAACAACTTAGTAGTCTTCTGATGATAAAGACAACTGTTGGAGGACCTTATAAGATAAAAGAGCTGACATGTGAAAACGGTCACAACTGCCACTGTATTTAACTATTTGACTTAAATGAATTTAAAAGGAATTTAAATGTTTATGATTTGCTAAAGAAGTGTTCTTATTACATCACATGCTTTCAAAACTCAACAAGCTATAAAGATGTTTGTAAACCAGAGATTTCATTGCAATGGTTGCAACTTGTACTCTCACACAACATTGCTAACCAAAAATGATTTGAACAATAAATGTGGTGGCAAGGGTGGGCGTATTAAGTGTTGGGTCCGCTTCGAAACCAGATAATATAAAGCATTTATAAAAATACGGTATATATGGTATTACATCGGAGGAGGACACAGGTGGAATTAATGACTTAGGATACTTTATTTACACACAGCCCCAAAAAGAGTTTTTGCCCCATGCTATATTTTACTGATGTTTATAACATGATTTTTCCTGTTGTCTGCGTATTGAATTTAGGTCTGAGAAAAAAAATCAAAAACACTCTGGACACATTTTCGTGCCTACTGTACCTTTGTGATAAGCAAGGGCAGAACAACAAAATGGACACCCAATTCAAGAACACTCGGTGTCATGTTTTGTGACAAAAGACATCATTAATGGTTCTTCTCTATTTTATATGGATTCAATATTGTCTGTAAATGTAGCATTGACAGATCAGGAATCGATATAAATACATATGGCTTTGCAGCCAGGTCAAAGAAAAACTGCAATTGTTTATTACATTTTTATAATTTGATTATAGTGTAAATTGTGTGGGTATGTATTGCGTGTAGTGCAATCCCTTTTTAATTGCAACTTTTGAATATAAAGTATAAATCAATTATCTACATTTGTTCTTCCAGAACGAGTACATATACTCAAGACGCTATTGTTTAATATTGGTTAACAAAGGAAGAATTTCCTGTTTCAGATCTATTTGGCTTCATACCTAAGTATTACAGAAAAGATTAACCACATTGCATGCATTCTGTATATACATACCAAAGACAAGTGTTAGAGTAGTTGTTTGAATCGAAGGAGCGAGTATTTTCAACAGACTTCCTAGGTTTCCCGTAATTGAGCACAAAATCCCTTTCAGAGAAACTTCTTTAATCGGAAAAAGTAGCAAAGAAAACGAGAAACTTTTTTACAGCTTTTATATACCGAATCAGTAATGTGTGAGTGACCCACTCACTGTACTATTTATTTTTTTTTGGTTTCACAGAAGGAAAAACCAAAATGATGCACACAAGTTCTCCTACATCACTATATCCATAATACAACATTAGCCGATACACTCGCGTGTATTGGAGAGAAGTAGTATTTGGTGAACACATTTTTTCTTAATGGGAAAAGGTGGCGAAGAATAATAGAATAAAAGTATCCCGGAAAAGTTGTGGTAAGTAACATAAAAACTCAATATAATGAGCTTCGACAAACTTTTAGACCTTCATTTTCTTCTAACTTGTCTCATATGCTGTTTCATTTATAAACTACTTATAGACTTGCATTCTCTTTCATTGTTTAGGCCCTACATGGCTGTCTTCTCTTTCACTTTTTTCTATGTTAGAGCATTACCAATAATATTTTTTGTAATATTATGAATTTATACAGTGATCCTGAGTCTTCTCAAAGCAATACCTCCTTTTTTGCATACATCGTGTAGAGCGGGAGAATAGCTACGTAGGCGGAGCTAATCATAATATAATTAAAACTTTCTTCCAAAACTTTACGCTGCAAAATACATGTTTAATTATAGTAGTTTATTTGGAGCCATCATTTAAGGCATTTTCTCTTCCCTACGCGGTTTCCTCTGCAAGTCTGAGCTTAACGATGATAATAAGTCGTACATGTTTTGTTGTGTACGGTGGTGTGAGAAAATGAACAAGCCGCATATCCCTTCCTGGGCGTCCTATGAAGTTCCTCGCTGCTCTCTAAAGTAAAGAGCAAGTAAATGACTTTTAATTATGAGAAAGAATATGCCCGTTATTAACATATATTTTCCTTCAACTTTCACCACTTGTGATGAAAATTTTGTTTAATGATGTTTCCCTCTCTAACATATCGCTTAATCTAGGATTTCCAACTTTAGTATCTTACCTTCACCGTGTGCAGCAGATGTACAACAGAGATTTACAACGTAGTGGAAAGAGCCACTAATTAAACAATCAATCAGTGGGTAATTTTGCACGTAACCAACACAAATTAAATTGAAATATGAAGACTGAGCACTCTGTAGCTTAAAGAAATAGGGAATATTTAGGCGTAAATGGTGTATAAGTATATTTAGGTATGGACATGTGTATATTACCTAACAGCCAATATGGTGACTTATATATTGTTCTTATATTTTTAGACGATTGGCCAAATAGGAATTCAATACGTTGGTGATGAAACCAACATTCTCTGACCATTTCAGCATAAAACACAGAGTCGATCAATTGTTTATATTTGGTATATAAAAGAGTCAGTAGTAAATGCATCTAGTTCTCATATATATTGACATAATATAAGAGCAGGGAGTATCTTACACGTAAGTAATGAAGAAAAATCGGAATTGGTTGACAGGTCTCTTGCTTCACATAATCTATGATTTTGACTGACTGAGAGTATAAGTATATAAGGGGATACCCACTTATAAAACTGGTACGTTGTTACAGGGTACTTTAGGCAGGATATTTTGTTACAATGATGTAATCATAGAAGTAATGGCGACGGAGAATTATGGAAAAGAAAAAACGCATTGAATGAAACTTCTATACTATGAAAAGAGATGGAGGAAAAGAGAAAAGGAGGAATACTTATAAAAACATGACGAAAAGAGAGCAAACGGGAAGAAAAGGCAAATAACACATTGAATGATATTATAACATTCTCGTTGGCCAATTCAACTCCGGTACTTACTTATACATACAGATATATAATATCATAATATATAGATCCGGCTGTCGCTATAAGTCTGTATATGACGTTAGCAAAAAAACGAGTGAATCAAATGAAGCGCATCAGAGATGGGAATGGAGTTTGGCGAGGCAATAAAAACGGAAATGGAGAAGAAAAAAGAAGTGAAAGGGCAATAGTTTCATAACGTATCACGATGAGTAAACGGAGATATCTAAAAAGATGATGAAATGAGAGAGAATCTATCTCCTGGTGAATCTCTTTGAGGCAGCCAAAAGCACTTGATATAGATGTCTGGTGAAAGAGAGAGAAAAGGGAACGGAATGAGAGAAAGAGAGTAAAAACACGTAGTCTAGTTGAGATACCGCAGCATACTACATAACCTACACCCCCTAACAATAATAATACAGCTACACTGACACTTTCGCTCAGAGAAGAGGTACAACTTTGTTGGATAAGCATGAAGATTTTATGCGTCGACAAAAACCAGGATCATGAAATGCAGAATAACGTGGGATTGCGCTGAAAACGATGTAAAGAGATAACTTTTTCTCTCATTTTTTCTAGCCATGCCCCCAATTTTCTTTACTCACAATCAGACCGTGCGGTTTGGTTAAGTTCTTTACTGCATCACTAAGGTATAGCGTTATATTTGGGAGGATTATTACAATTACATTATGCAGTAATATGTCAATGGGAAAATAATTGGTGACGAGAAACTGTGTATCTTTATTACACATACGCTCGAGTAAGTATTTGTATATTTTAACTTACAGTATTCCATCTAGTTTTTCTTTTTAATTAATTTGTAATACACCTTAAGAATTAATTTGAAATAGTTACAATTAATACGAATTAATTTGTCTTAATATACTGATTTGTTTTGATTCCTGTTAAAATCCTTTCACTGCACTATGAACTACAGTCATCATCACAACATTTACAAAAAAAAACTTTACTCCTCCTATGTTCCTCCTCCCGTAGGATAATTTGTTGTGTTGTTATCCATTAATTTTTTGTCTTTACCTCCTAGCCTCTCTGAAACATTTTGGAATAAAGAAGTTCATTATCTTGAAAACAAGAGCAATGGGGCTTTTGTTCAGCGTCTCTATAGCGGACACGACGATAAGGTACAAAGGACATTAGTTTTCTTCTATCTACGCTATAACACATCCTTTTGGCCCTCAAAATAAATATCATAGCTGTACGGCCGACCTGAAGCATAGATTTAGGAGAAACAAAGACCGCGCTAGCTTTTAAGAGAAACCACGTTCTATCTTGTACTGCATATTATGTTAGTTGGCAGGCAGTGAAAAGCCTGCAATTCATATTCATTCGGCTCTGATCCTTTGTAGAGTACACAACGTTATATTTTTCCCTCTTGAGAGGATGATAGATTTTGTTATAATTGTAGTTAGTAATAATATACTGGTGATTTAAATAAAAGCTATTGTTTTATTATCAGTAGAAACAGTTGTAGTTTGCTACTTTTAACTTATTTCGTAGTTTTAGCTGATTTTAGACCAGTTGCAGGTCTTTAGGATAAAGTGTCCAATCAGCATAATCACCAGTGCTCACTACCTAAAGCTATCGACAATCAGAGCCCACATTTTGGTCCGTCTTGAACCCAATAACCAGCCCCGAGGAACGGTCCTGGAGAATTTGGAAGCCCAATTTGAAGATCAAATTGAAGATTGAAGTTTTGGGTGTCATTGGAGAGTTTCCTGCCGGCCTGTGAAACAGTAAAGGAGCCCTCAACCCACCTTTGGAACATCGTCAAAAACCTAATGCAGCTGTGTGTCAGGCTGGATAATTATTTGACACCTTATTGAGTAAGCCCTTTCCAGTTTACTCTCAAATTTGGATTTATTTGGAGGACATTTGGTGGATACAGTTAATTTTCTTACGTGGAAATATTCTAAAATATTTGTTTTCTTGTCTGAGCTTTAAGAAAATGAATTCCCAGGAACAGATGCAGCCCCGGACAAGAAACCCACCAAACAGACTCGGTTACACTGCACTAGGAAGTCAGTGCCAAACTCAGTTCCGGAGAGGAATATCAGCAACTTCACATCCCCATGTGAATAGGAATGCTCAATCAGTCCCGGAAATGAATGAAGAACGACCCAGAAGCAGAGCTAGCAGCCGACGAGATGCACAATCAGTGTGCTCCAACATGTCAATAGCAGCTCAACAAAAACTGGCAGACATTACTAGCTCAACAGCAGATAAGCGACCTTGAGAATCAGTATCAAGATGAATTTGATAAGCTGGACGAAGAAATCGCCGCCGCCGAGCAAGAAGTTGAATGGTTTGAATTTTGTCTTCAGCAGCGATTTAATGGCATGGACATTGAAACACTGGATGAAACTGAAAAAGCCCATTACCATGAACTCAACACCAAGCTCTACGCTGCAAATATTGCCTTGAAAGCAAAAGGAGACAGTTTGAAACGCCTTCGTGTTACATGTGAAAGAAAGAAAGCAGCAATTCAACGAAATGCAGATTTAGAGAAAGAGAAGATAACTGTGATTGCTGAAGATGAGCAACAAATTTCTGAAGAAGAATCTGATGGACAGTCTAAGAAGGACAGAACTGGAAGTTGGATAGAAAGTCAGAAGCGACCCACCAGCCCTGTGAATTCAGAACAAAGTTATTACGACATCACAGGTTTCCCAGCTTATTCCAAGGCTCCCATCGTACCTGTAGACCCAGAAAAGAAAGTGCTCTCACCAGTAGAGTCAGGTGATGAAGATTATGATTATTACACTACACCATCGATCACGCCTGAACCCGAGGAAATGGCACAGCGAAGTGAAAGGTTTTACTACTCAGCAGCACATACAAGTCAGCCAAGAAAAGATGATTATCCTTTTCAACAGGCTCCATTGGTCAACAATGCCAGTAGGCCAAGAAATCCTCCTCCACAAACTCAAGTTATGAACAATGAAAGAACGTCACACAATCCTGCTCCACAATCTTACCCAGTCATCCGCAACAATCCAGTGAGAAGAAGTAATCCTCATCCACCTAACCAGCAACAGCAACAACCACAGAACAGCAGTAGCAGCGATATCGTGAATCAGCTGACAGCAGCGTTAGGAAATGCGTTTGGGAACAGGAGCAGTGGTTTAGACAAAGAGTTACCCCGGTTCAGCGGAGATCCGGAAGAATGGCCATTGTTCTACTCTGAGTACGAGAGAACAACAAATCAGTTCAGATTCACCGAGAGTGAAAATATGGTACGACTCAGGAAGTCTTAGTGGAACAGCGAAGGACACGGTATACCACCTCCTTCCAAACGTCAATAATGTTGGAGTTGTCGTCGAAACTCTGAAGAAAAGATTTGGACAGCCCAAGTTTGTGTTAGAAGCTTTAGCCAACAAAGCAAGATCCTGCCCCGCCCCCAGCATTAATAAGCCAGACTCCATAATTAAGTTTGGACTTACAGTGAAAGCCTTGGTGACAAATATTTTGTCAACCAAAAATAAGGCGTATTTGTACAGTATTGAGCTTATGCAATGCCTAGTGGAGAAACTGCCGGGAGATCTATGTACTCAGTGGTACACATGGCTGCACAGCGATCCGACACGAAAAGAAAATTTAAAGGACTTTGAGAAGTGGCTTGACATACAAGTGAACATTGCTTATCTACGTGATAAGCCTGAAGTAAAGAAACGTGAAAATGAGGATAGATTTAATCGTGGAAGGCGACGCCAAGGAGTACATGTCGCTGCTGAGAAGGCTTCTGAAGAACCTTGTCTGCATTGCCAGAAGCCAGGACATGTAATCAAGATGTGTCGTAATTTCAAGAAGCTTTCTACAGATGCCCGCTGGGATAGAGTAAAAGAGTTAAGACTTTGTTTTATTTGTCTTTGCGTTGGGCACCCATCTCCAAAGTGTCCAGTAAACAAGAAATGTAATTTGGATGGCTGTCAAGGAAATCATCATCCAGTACTTCATCGTGATAAGCCGAAGCCAGCACCACCACAGAAGGAAGTAGTTGTAAGACAAGCCAATCCTAATCTTGTTCCACAAGAGCAAGCACGAGAGGAGAATAATCAACAGC
>JAHZNG010000411.1:0-17116 GCA_027744375.1 Orchesellides sinensis
ATTATTGCGTATTCTTCCCATTTTGTTCACCACCCAATACATACAGATTACAAACGATGATTTGTTTACTATTGCAACAGCCCTTTCCGCTACTATGCAGTGACCCTTTGAAACTGATCGATACCTACATGCGACGATGTAATGATGATGATACTTGGCAAACGTAATAAGCCGCCAATGACAAGTTTACTAGTACCGGCATAGCATAGTTTTGCATGCACAACAATGAATGATTACGGCGCAGCAGCGATACCTGTACTACACGTTGCATATCAATATTATACATTGTTGACGAAGAGGATGATGCTTAACCGTTTGTGATGAGTATGGTTGTGTACTAATCTTTAAGCTTGGTAGCGTTGTATGATAGAGAAAGTGAATATCCAATTTTTTTCTTCATTCTAGCAAACCATTAGAAGCATTTTCTACTTCCCTTCATCCATATTCCTCCATTTTAAAATAACAATTACTTCCGAGTCTATAAGAAGTACAAGTTAAAGCAACTCATGAGTCAGTCAGCAGAGAGTGAAGTAGAGTTGACATCGTATGCGAAAATCGCATGACAAGGAAAAGTTGCAAATGTAGTGCTTAAATTGGAAACAATCGAAATTGTTGCTGGTGCTGACGTACAGGAATTGGAATAAGAGCAATATACAAAAAAGCGACTGAAAAAGTCTGCAACTAAAAAGTTGCCATTGTGCTGCATAAAATTGTGTTGTGAGCTGAGAAACCTGTGCAGATAGACGGAAATGAACTCACGATAAGCGACTCCAGTGTGTTAACAAAAAAATTGGATTTGTGAAATCGGTTGGAATTATTACTAAAACGGACGTAAACATGGTAAGTGCATTTATTCATTACAAATACTTAAAAAGAGAAAGCAGCCAATTGCCAGGTCCTTTGCTTAGTAAAAAAATCTTAGAATTCAATGCTATTAAAATATTCCAAATTCTAACGGTAAACTATCCACACAATGGCCGAAATTGAAAGTGTCCTCCTTTGCAAAACACCAGTTAACTGTTACTTGACCTTGTATTTAACCCATTAAAATGCTTAGCTTAAAGAAAACACAGAGAAAAACTTTTTGCTCTTGTAATTAATGCGCATATTTATTAGGGACCATGACTCATAGATATTTTCTATACTGTTCTCTACAGCGTAAACCATCATTGCTTCTTTGTGCCATCCTTGCGGTGGCCAATGCTCAGCCCCCTAGTCCATTCTTTAGCTACAGTAGTAGTGGTCCATCTTTGTCGTCGCCTTATAGTCAAGGTCCACCAGGCCCACCTCAAGGACCTCGTCCCGGAGGCCCTCCTGGACCTAGGCCTGGAGGAGGTCCCAGCTATGCCCCTCAAAACTACAAAATTCGTCAGAATCCTTCATCAAAGCTCTTTAGTTGGCTAGGCTCAAATATGTCAAAGCTATCAGGCCTTGTGCCGAAAATTCAGTACCATAGTGGACCAAAATCTAAGCCTGGTCATGGTCTAGGTATTTCTTCTTCTCCACAAAATGCACCAGCAACATACTTTTCAAACCCACATCATGAATCTTTAATTCTACCTCAAATTCCTAACTCAATTTTCGAGAGTAGTTCATCCCCATTTGGAGGCTCTCCTCCTTCATTTGGACCTAGTCACTCTGGTAAACATTCACCAGTCATTTACAGATCCCCATCTGGTCCTCCACCTCCAGGGCGGTATTCTTCCAGACCTGGTCCACCACCTTCATATTCATCCCGCCCTTCATCCAGACCCCCTCCATCTTACTCTTCAGGAGGACTCCCGCCATCTTATTCCTCTGGAGGTCCCCCTCCATCTTATTCCTCTGAAGGACCTCCTCCATCTTACTCTTCAGGAGGACCCCCTCCGTCTTATTCCTCTGGAGGACCTCCTCCATCTTATTCCTCTGGAGGACCTCCTCCATCTTACTCTTCAGGAGGGCGACCTTCATTCCTGTCTGCATCTTCTTCCTCTGGCTCTCGTTACCCTTATCCACCTCAAAGAGAAAACCTAGAAGTTTTCCCAAGCCAACAAATTTCCTATCAGTCCCAAACTCTTAGTCAAAATGAGCCAGGATATGAAGATCCTCTTGGCGGTTTGCAAAATCTTTACGGAAGTCAAAGTAACAACAAGCCATCCTACTATCAAAGCCAGTCCGGATCAAACAACTACGAGCAACAAGGAAGTTACAGCCAAAATCAAGGCCAGTTATCACAAGATGGAAGCAACTTCGGAGCAACATTCCATAGTGTTGAGCCAGTAAAAGTAGCTCCAATCTATGATATTGGCCAGAATTTCAAGGCATCTGCCTCCGACATGTCTGAATCTGCTAGTAATAATGTTCAGAATAATAACCAGCAATCTGGAAACGTACATGATACACCATTCTCCCGAATAGTGAATGAATATTCAGCACAAGCTGATGCTGACACTGCAAGTTCGCAACAAATGATTGCCGCTATCCAAAACAGTGGCGATATGAACGCAGCTGCATCCTCAAATGGATATGCTGGAGTCCAAATAATGGGACAAAGTACGAATGCCGATGGTAACCCAGTGTTTGAAGTCATGGCTGATTCCAATGCACCCACTTACGATGGACATCCAGTTGACCTCAACAAGTTAATTTCAATGATTGAACCTGGTGCAGAAATCGACACTTTGCCACAGTACGGTGACGCCAACGTTGGTGCAGCTTCTGAGCAACAACCTGTATACGCCCAAGCTCCATCCAATCTCGACCTGGAGTCGGATGCCGCAATGGTTTCTGGTGCAGCCGGTTCTTACATTGTAGCGGGTAACAAATCTTTAGTGTCGGGGGGAACCCAAACACTAAAATTAAAAAATATTAATAAAAAATTTGATAATGTTAAATTAAATGCTGAAGCGTCAGAATCCAAGCCGACTGTTGTGAAACCTGACGGTACTAGACTGACTGATGATGATAAACTTGTAAATGAATATTTTGACAAAGAAATTATCTTGGATGATTTACAGGACAATAAGAACAGAGGGTTTATAATCCTTGGTGTGCACCCTGATGACGACGAGACTGGAGACATACAGTTTAATGGAACAACTACTTTTAGAAACAGGACTGGGACTCTAATTGACAATCGTGACTTACTTGCCGTAGTTCAACAACTTAGAAATAGTGCTAATTTACATGGGAGGAAGGAGTATAACGTAGTTGACACTTTAGAAAATCCTAACGAATTTGACAACAATGCTAGTTTGACCAAAGGAAACGAAACGTCAGAATACTCAGATAGCCCCAAATCTAAACTAAAAACTACACAACACCCACATCACAATTACAATGCCAAATCCTCCAAACTGAGATTTGACAACCAGACTAATACTAATGACAGTACACGGGAAACTGCCAAACCTCCTGTGATCAACCCTATTTTCGACTCGGTGCGACCAAGTAGCATTATTACCTCAAAATCATCTGAATCCGTAGTAGTTACATCAGACGATGAGGATGATGGCGATGACCAAATGTTTGCCGACGATGACATGGTTTTTGAAACAGCCGGAGACTTGGCTGCATCTGCTAGTCGTAATGTAAAATCCGTTGCAATAATTGTCACCCCTCCACCAAACTACGTCAAAATTAAAAATAAGTACAAAAAGGTGAGCAGACCACTTTCTTCTTACACCACGTCTTCCACCACAACCCCTCCCACAACGGCTTTGTCACCACCACCCCCATCATCCACAACTAACGTTGATAAAACTTTTAGTGAAAGTTTTGATGACAAGCTCAATAATGAGAATAGCTCAATTCCAATATCTACCACTGAAAGTTCATTACAAGTTGATTACGCGAGTAATACTAATGATTCAATTTTGAAAAGTATCAGTACAATTAGCCGAAGCCTTGATGGTAGTAATTTTAGCAATATTGGTAGTGGTAATAATAACACGACAACGGAAAGGAAAATTCCTAGATACCCAGTTTACAGAGGTAGAAGTAGTTTGAATAGTAGTGATTGAATGGAATAGATGACAATTGACGAATGTGTGATTGAGTGAGTGATTGATAGTGTGATAATGACTTTTGTTGACTGATTGGACAAAAAATCTAAGCCCAAAGATATATTTTTCTTAACAAATGTGCCTTATTTTTTCATTTCTCAGTGAGCTATGATAAGAGCTTACGATAAGCTACGGAGATGAAATGTTTAATTTTTTATTTAATTTTAGTGCTTCGTATACTTATATCATGTTAATTGTTATTATTTTGAATAAAGTATTAAATAATCCCGAAGTCAGATTTTAAAAAAAAGGTTACCCATCGCCATTTGTTTCATTTGGCATTGGCGACATTCTGTCGTAGACAAAGGTCATTTGCATTAGATCGTGATCCCTAAATATTCTTGAAAAAAAAGATGAATAGAGTGCATTACTATTAGGAGAAACGAATAATAATAAGCTGAAGTTCAGGCTAATCACGTAAAAACGAGAGAAAGAGAATCCCTAGCATCAATCCCTTAAGAGAAATTGTTGTAATGAAAATAGATGGACATTTGCACTTATTGTGATGATAACTTGGCATTATAGTAATTTAGCAGAAATACTAGTAACTCTTTGTAGTTCTTTAACAACAAAGCTACACCCAACAACCAGCAAAGAAGTAAATCCTCTTACTTTCATCTAAAAACCTGTTTCGATTTCAATAATCAGTAGTAGTAGCAGCCGTAGAGCGTGGTGGTAGGGAAGAAGCCAGATGAGAGAGATGCGTCATAATAGCCACCTTGACAATTTTGTAGATCATTTCTCTAAAACTATCTACAGGTACATAGGTACACTCACCAAAAAGGTTAGTTTTTTTATTCGTATTATCACATATGCATTTTGAGCAGTTGCATTTCAAACAACTTGTGCAGACAATTTGTTTTTGAAGGAAGTTTTGCATTTTTTTGTGTGCACGAGTGCCCACACTCGTACTAGTGCAAGTTTTTTTTTGTTGAAAATCACAACGGCTCTTTTTCCAATAATTTGGCCATGCCATTTTGATTGTTACTATTACAAGTAAAAGAAACTTATTTATCATAGTCTCATCCTGTTAATTTTTGCTTGCATATAGCAGCGAGCTATATATATATATATAGCTCGCTGGCATATAGTATAATAATAACAATAATTCATATCAAGCCAGTAAAGATATGTTGCTGCACCTTGTTTTTGTTGACAACACACAGTTTAGATTGTCGTTTTTTTTGTGGCATTTCTCACGTAAACTTTTAGCTAGATTTCACTTTCGATTTCTTGTTTACCACTATATGCCAATATCAAACAAATCAAAACGTATGTATACAGGTCGATTAGTTACGTGATATTAAATCAGTGGGATGGCTATTCAAATGGAAACATATACATGTAACGTTGCATTGTAATAATGAAACATTCATAACGATAACAGGTGTGCAGTTCAATAGAAAGAAATCTGCATGTGATTTAAGTTATTATGAGATGGAGAATTACGTGTTGCCGAGTGCAAACATTGATTTAAAGAAATGTAATTAATCAAGACATGTATGCATGTGATGGTTGATAAGGCTTTGCAAGCTGCTGGCAAATTTTCCACTAAATGAAATCTGATTTGACTGCATAAAGGTGCAAGCTGCATTGTAGATTGGGTAATGAAGTCAAAACGTGTTACAGGATGCTGAGAACATGTGTGTGTGTGTTTCATATGGTTTTACAACTCATTGATTATGCATTTCCCGTATAATACCAATTAATCAATTTGCCATTCATTAGCTTACACAATTCATATTAGGTATACTGTATACTACTTGTCGGAAGGGAAATCTACTGATGTTGCTGCGTTTGCTGATCGTTAATCTCATGTTTCGAAAACATATTGCAAATTACTAAATCAAAGAATTGAAGCTTCAGTAAGTATTTATGACCCATGAAATAAACACATAATTGTAAAACCTTATTGGGCATTCTTTTAACATGGATAGAATACATATTTTTTAAGTCGACAGATTTCCGGTATTACATGAACGTAATTTCAAGAATTTGTGTCTGCATTGCATAGATTGTGTAGTGTGATTAAGTATTTTATATATTCGCATAATACAATGCTTCTTTCCAGGGTTCATCATCCATGGAAGATTTCTTGATAGAATTTGTTGAGGGATCTAAAAATGAAGGGAAGTAAATTTCAATAAAATCCACAAAATCTCTTGCTTTTGATTTATGTAGTGTTATATTTTATTCATTTAACAACGTGTACGTTTACAGACTGCATAAAATGGCAATAAACTAGTTGACGTAAGACGTTATACTATGGAAGCAGCGAAAGCAGGTGCACATACTCACCTACATGTTTTTCCACAATCCTTGTACTACATCCATCTACATTATATGTATATCTACCTAATCATTTATACTTACTCTAAGGCTAAGTTTCTTAAGGCTTCGTAAAATCACAGTGCATTTTCAGTTTTTCTGTGTAAACAGTAAATTGGTGCTACAACCACAGACAGGTAAATAAAAAGAACTTAACACAAGGAAAGTATTAGCGTAAGTACCCGGAGGCTTTATTTACATGAGTTTTATGGCTGAATGCAAATCTGAAATCGGTCGGCTTTCAGATTGCATGTACAAAAATATTGAGTTATTCAAGTTGGCTGGACAAACAAAAGGAAAAGGTATTCAATCAATAAAAGTACTTAATAAAAGCTTTTTTGCCTCAGTAAACAAATAGAGGAACAGGATAAAAGAGAATTACTATTGTAAATATCTTTTTTTCTTATCAACATAGTGTTTTATTTAAGTAAAGTCACCGACATAATCGTTATAGTATGCATACATACATATATAGCTGGAGAAATTTAAGGATAAAAGGTCGAAACCAAAAACCGTGCCTGTGAAGACACTTTTATTGATTCAAAACGGCTGTACTATTACACTAGACAAACACTCAAACCAATGGAGTCACATCATTCAAGACAAACAACTCTAGGTCGACTACATCAACCTCCATAGCCCATTTTTAGATTACTCTCCAACATGATCCCACTTTCTGGAAAATACTAATAACGAGACCCAGTGAAAGGTTTAAACCTTCCCTACGCCAAATATCCTGAACGAATTAAGTACTCTCATTTGCTCCTTTCTCCAATTTTGTTTTACAGCTCATAAAAGAGGACCGGCACTTACTAGAATTTAACGCTTATGTTCCGGTTTGGGCAAATTTAGTAAATCCTTTACGTGTCATCATTCCTAGTTTTATTATTTCTAAAATGATGAACTGTCATCTTTAGAACATTTAACCTCTCTTATGAGACTTTTATTTACAGCTTTCAAAGTTACGTTTACCGTTTATTAATAGGTTTCATCATATATTAGCTTCAATGTGAGGCTAAAAGGTTTGCGGGCATTTTATAAAGTACATAACCTGTACAAAATAATAATTAACCTTTGTAATAGTTTAGAGTACTCAGTCCATATATATACGACATTATATACTACACCATCGACGTTTAGAAGATTAGTTTTATAAAAATAGAAAAGAAGATTAATATCAGGTGCACGTTAGAAAAATAAAAGTTTTATGCGGGCGGGCACCATGTGTACTACAGACGCGATTGCAATTTAGGAATTAGAACCAGCTACTCTCCAACTTAGCATCTTTTCTTGAAATAGCTTATCAGTCAATTTTGTCCTCCAGTTTGCCCTTCCTTCCACAACATCATCTTTTCTTTTCTTCCGACTCCGAGTTGTCGTCACCGTCACCAGTTGTACCATCAGACTCAGACGTGACTGTGGTGGTAACTCTGTTCTCAGACTCATCATCACCACCCGTAGTGCCACTTGCATCCGTTGTATTAGCTGTAGAAACGGGTAAAGTGTTTCCATTCTCACTATCAGCAGAAGAGTCAGCATTATTACCATCATCTACTTCATTTAGACCTGCTTGTCCGGCAGACTCATCTTCCTCTTCTTCAGCTTCTGCTGGTGTTGATGAAGTTTGAGTGGAAATCAGAGGTGCAGCATGTGGTTCATCATCCCCATTTACAAAAGATGATTCTTCCTCTTCAGGTGATGACACAGTTTCTTCAACATCATTTTGCTGACGAGGCTGTTTCTCTGACAAAGCTTTGGAACCAGTGGATGCCTTATCCCCAGAAGTTGAAGAGTCAGCCGCAGTTTCCAACATGTCCGATTTATTTTCCTCTGATGAGGTTGTTGTTGATGCTGTTGTAACTTCAGTTTTAGGAGTGGAAGAAACACCGGAATTACCTTCGGATCTTGCAGTACGTCCAGTGGTTCCTTTGCTTTTTGAGGATGACTTTTTACTACTCTTCTTTTTACTTCCCTTTTTGCTCCTTTTACTCTTTTTGACGGTATTGCTACTACTTGCAGACAATTCCTCAGAGGATGATGAGCTGGATTTGGACGAGTCTTCGTGTAAACATACACAAGCAGAAGGAAGAAACACGGAGCGGAGGACTGGACAACGGTCCGTGTTCTCTGGATCTAGAACAGCCAACCGCTGGGCTGTAAACCGTTGCACACACTTGATTTTAATTGGAGCACAGTCCTTATTGTTTTTATTGCCAGAATTTTTATTCCCTTTGCAGTTGTAGTGGGTCCCTTGAGGTGTGCAAAGTGTTATCTGAGCTTCTTGTTTCCAGGCTTTTGTCTAATAGAAAAAATACAAAAATTAGGCTTGATTGTTATCATCATTCCGTGCAGTCACGTGAAGATACTCTCTATTTGCGCAAAGAATGTATTAGAAATAGTGAAACAAATGCTGGGATTGAAGTATGACTGAAGAAAGGAAATCCGTTGGGAGTTGTTCAAAATTCAACGGATTTACTGATTCAATATAAAACTGATCCATTTTAATTTTCAATTATTCTTTTATCATTGAATTTAACTGAATATTTTCTAGGTTATTAATTTTTATAATTCAAATAAAATGTTTGCATCATTCAACAAAATTGCACGTTCATGGTTTATGGCCAGCAAAATTATAGTCATTAAACTTTTGGTTTTATGCGTTATTTAAAACTACAAGAAATCACTTTCCTGAGTTTTATATTTGTTTATGGTTATATCATACAGAGCTTAACAAGACCCCCAAAGTGTATGTAGGAAATGATAATATCAAACATTAAAATCTGGTAACGGTTGAAACAACTTAAATGACATTGTAATGATAATAAATTTAAATTGATTTTCTGTTAAAGATAGAAACTAAAAAAATAAAGCAGTATTCAGTATTAGTAATGTAGTCAGGATTCAGGATGACTTTAAAACTCAATTTTCTTTCTTACATTGTTATAAGCAGCATACTGTAAAGCAAGAGGACAAGGTAAGGTAAATTACATTCCATTTTACTACCAATCAGCAATTTTAAAAATTCATCTTTCTACATGTGAATACACAAGCTTTAAAGTAACGTACAGAAATTCACTGTATTTGACCTTAGTTAAAAGCATTTATTTAGATTTTCTGTAATCCCTGCAATTTTAGTAGAAATAGAAAGTTTTCTGCATAAATCATTTAATAATAATTCATAATCTACTAACAAATAAATACGTGCATAATGTGACTTTGGGTTATCATGTCATCTCTACATAACCAATTAAAAATGCAAATAGACTATGAAGTAATTTATTGTAAACGCAAATTAGTATTACAAGAATGTGTTTGAATCTACGAATTTGCTCTGTGGGCCCTGGACATGAATTACATTGTTCTTACCAAGTTTTGAGATTTGATTTTTGTGTATTTACGTGTATCGTCGTGTTGTTGAGATACTAAACTTCTCAAATCAAACCCTTGTAATAAGTTTATGTTATCTGATAGATTTATTAATTAATCTAATAGAAAACTAAATACGTGATGTAAAGCAACTAATTAACACCTTGTGAATAAGTCATGCATAATAACATAATTTTGCTCTAAAGGATTACTACATGGTATGACTTAGTGAAACTATCAAGTTTCTTGGCTGAATGCTAGAGACTCACATCACGTAATCTCTGCTACAAATGAGTTCTTTGAGTTGTAAAAATTAAAAGCGAAACTTCTACGAGAGAGATTTGACAAAAGGATTGGAATAAGTACGTATATGTTGCAATAATCTGCCTAGTATACCAAGTCTGCTGAGAAAAAGTGAGAAAAGATTATATACATAGGTCTAGAAAAAATCCGTAAAAATTTGAATATAATTTTAGAGTATTATGAGAATGACTCTCCTGCTAAAGAAGCGTTAATAAAAGTAGTGTTAATGAATGCGTATCACTGATTTAATTACTATGCACGCATTGTTTCAAAGACAAAGATGGTAAAAACCATAAAGCCGTTGACTTGCAAATCAGCCGACCGGCAAAGCTTTTAGAGCGTTCTTGAAACATTGAACTAAGGAGGCTAAATGCAGGTTAGTCAATCTTTATATATATTTTAATGTAATGCATTCAAAATTATTGAATTTTCAAAGCTCATTACTGATGATTACTGGCCCAAATAGTTGATTTTCAAATGCTCAACCATTCAATCGACCCGACCCTTGAGTTGCAGCGGTTCAAGTCTAATCGATAACCATACTATGAAAATCAATTCAAAATAGAAGCTTGAAACCCTCAGTTGACGTTTTCCTTTACTTACTTGGAGTATAACCAGCCAGTCGCCTTGCTCGTTCTTTGCCCACCCTGGTACCACCTAAAATAGAATTAGTATCAAACTCTTTGTAGGTATACAAGAAATACGTGAAAGATGCATACAAGAAAAACAAAAATTTGCAAACCTTAATTTCTTTTGTATCACAAACTGGTTTTCCGTAGAAGTTCTTCCATGACCAACCACTTGGGGCAACAGATCTGCCCTTAATCATCGACCCATTCTTGGCAACAATAACATCATACCTCACATCCGCTTTTGGCAGAGGAGCAATTAAATGAGACAAAAGAGCCGAACATCTAGACGCAATTTTTTCCACTTGATCCCTGTCAAAATAAATAACACAGAAAAGGAGGAATTGATAAAAAGTAACTAAGAAAAAAGTTAGTCGTGTCGAGTTGAGAAAAAAAAGATGAAAAATTCTGATCTAATTTACTGCTTTGTAGTAATATTGTTTCATTCCGGTACTATATCATACAAGTATGTTCTTCTTTACTAATAATACGCACTTTGTTTTTTGGGATGATTCAATTTTTATTTCATTTATTCCTTATTTTTTTCTTCAATTTCTCATTCAATTAATGTTACTACGTCTCACTTACGTTGGATAGCCAGAATTCATAGGACAAAAGCCAAATCTATGAAATTTGTCACAGTTTGGAGGACCAAACTTCCCGTTTCCAAAGTAGATCCTTGAATCCCGTGATCCACTACTTGTCTCAGGAAACTTCCAATTTTCCACACGATCACTTGATGCGGATGTCGTTAGCTGTCGTTTACCATCATCTCCGCCAGTTAACACTTGGTCCTTTACTTTCCACCCAGCCTTGGCAAATGAGTCTGTAGATGAAGTGCTGGATAATGTAGTATATCCATAATTAGTGTTTCCATTATCATCAGAAAGTGTTGTAACCGTCAATCCATCGGCAGAAGTAACTAAATTTCTATTCTCCCGATGAGCATTCTCATTAAACGCAGTAAGGTCTGGCTCACTCCACGCTGTACCAGGGGCTTTAGAGACCACCTCTCGAATCAAGTCAAAATACATTGTTTCTGTAGTAGTGCTTGCTGATGGCATACTACCTTTCCCCACAGCATACGTTGTTAAATGGGGAACAGGTTTGAATCCAGCCTCATATGGAGGATGTCGAGACTCAGCTGCATGGAATTTTGTGAATAAGGATTTCTTTTCACGTTCCTGTAATTCCTCACTACTTGACTCATCCCGTAAGGCCTTTGTTACAGGAGGTAATATCGTTATATAAGACTTGATCCCAGTAACAGGTTCTTCGAAGCTGTGAATTTGGGGTGAAGGACGAAAGGCTTTATCATCAGATTTGCCTTTTCGCGAGTACTTATCTTTTTTGGCTGTTGTGGAAGCTGAAATTGTAGTAGTATCCCTTTCTCTTGCAGTTGTAAAGGTGTTGTACAAGCTGCTAGCAGCTGCAGCACTTGACAGAGTTCCAGCCGTTGTTGTTGTTGAGCTTCCCCTTTTCCTTTTGACTTCACCAAAACCATTACTTAGCCCAATCGCATTATGCAAATTCAAGGAAGACGTCTTTTTCTGATCTCTCATACGTTTCCTCTCTCTAGATGATGAAGATATTCTTGGAAGATTCTTCACTATCACTTCGGCAGAATCCTCATATCGACTTGGGTATTTCAATGCATTCATGCTTTCCATATTTGGAGGAGTTGGTGGATCTGGATATTCAAAGGAGCCTGTGATGGTAGTGCTAGGCATGTTGATTATTGTTGAAAGGGAGTAGTCTGACAATGCATGAACTGGCCTATTGTCAATCTCATTTTGGTTACTTTCACTTGCAGACGGAACTGGGATTTGCGTAGGCCTTGTTGTTGGTTTTGCTTTAAGTATATTCCCCCGAGAAAGCTTGTGGTGTTGTTTTTGATGTCGCTTACGCTGATTTCGTGGGTTACCCACAAGCTCTCCCAAAGTCTCTGCATGGGGTGACTCGGCTGAGCTTTTTGTTGGCTGAAGTTGCTCTTCTTGGCTTTGTTTTGATTTGTTGTTTTCGCTTTTTGTCGAATTTTTCTGTGGGAGCACCACTTCACTCAAAATCGCATTTTCTGGTGAGGAAATCAGTTGCTGTTGGGGCTGCTGCTGCTGAAAATATTGAGGTTGGGTATAACCCGGCGGTGACAGATTAGGAAGTTGATGGATGGATTGGACGATGATTGGCTGAGAGCCAGATGGAGCACTTGGGCTGTTAACCATGCTCGGAAGTTGATTTCCAGCAACATCCATTTGGGATAAGAAATTTTGTGGTTGGAATAGTAATGGATGTTGACTAGGGATTGGTTTTGGCACAGCAATAATAGCAGGCCCTTTTAAATTCTTTGGAAGTGGAGGTGGTGGCGGAGGAGGGGGAGGTGGCGGTGGTGCTACTTGTTGGTTATTGTTTGGATTACTGGAATGCATAATAAATCCCCCTGGATGATACTGTTGTTGTTGTTCATTCTGAAAGTTTCCAACCGCAATATTGTTCGAACCCGATGGTAATCTGGAAAGCATACTTCCATCAATGAAATTCTGTCCATCTAACGAGACATGCACAATAGCCGGACCAGACGGCAAATTACTGTTACCGTTGTTAACGTTAATGCTACCTTGCTCAATGACAATGGGATTGGTGGCTGGATTAGATGTATTGTTATTATTATTATTGCCATTGATATTGAATGCATTATCGTTTGTATGAATTGGCTGAGCTACAAAGACGCCTCCACCGTTTGAGTTTGGTGGTACAATCTGTTCTGGCCCAGTTGGTGTCATAATCGTTATTGAGTTTTGGGAAGGATCCATTGAAACAACTGGAATACCTTGGCTTAACGCTCCCTGCGGCATTAGGAAATTGTTGTTGGATGCAGATGCAAGGAAGTTTTGCAACTGTTCCGCTGAAGTTGGGTAAACATTATTGGCAACTGGCTGCATCTGCTGCTGAAAATGAGTAGGAAACGGTTGTTGATGTACAAATTGTGGTTGCTGATGCTGAAATTGTTGTTGCTGATAGTAAGGGTTTTGTGAATGCACAAGTACCTTATTAGACTGCGAAGCCGCGGGGAATGAAGTTGGCCATGGATTTCTAGACCTGAGAAGGACTGCCAAATGATTTAAAAGAGGCTGACAACTTGTGTGGGGAACCTGCTGACAAACCGTCAACACACACAAGGGCAAAAGGATTCGCAGTGGGATTGAAGTATAAATTAATTTTCTAGTTGTTAGAAGGAATTTGCTGCTCGTTTTTGGAGCAGTTTTATTGTTAATATTATTGAAACCTACATAAGAATACCGAGCCTTGTTACGTGCCATTTTGATAACGATAACGAGCAACAAGGAAGCTACTCCTTTTTATTTACTATGTTAAATCACAAGAAAAGCATTTAATCCAGTATTCCCAACTGGTTCTCATACACATGCATGTCTTTTACCGCAGATGGATCGCGAACTCAATCAAAGTTCACTGTTGATTTGGCGATACTGATGATGACGATCAAATGAAGAAACACCACCATGAAATTAGTTCAATTACAATCTGTAATTCACTCTAGTCCCTGAACAAACACACAAGCAAAGTCTGTTTGGTTGATTTGCTACTGGAAGATTGCAGTTGGCAAAGTAAAGTTTACTTAATGTAACAATGTCATTTCATGTAGCCTTACACATAATACATAGTATATAATTGTTTTTCTCCGTTTTCCTGTTACGTCGTACTTTTTCTAACAAGTAATAATATGTCGGTCGAATGGAAACGAAAATCACGTTGTGTACATTTGTATTTCACTGGCAAATAACACTATTTTCACTTTCATCCATGATCATCATCTCCTTGATGAACTTTTTTCTCCCTGTCTTGTACACGCTCTTGTCTTGTGTACGCTCTCTCTCTGTGTGTGATGGAAGCTTCTTTAAGGTTATCCTACCGTATCGTTTTTCACTTTCTCTGGAGAGAAAGAGAGATAAGGAACACACTGGCATGCAACGCAATCACCTTATAACAATAATAATGATAACAAAAAGTAGTACGTATTTCATGGGTATATATAAGCACGACTTCGATACTACAACAGCTTAACAACTCACTGGCAATAAAAAATACATCCACTAGAACACACACACATTTTCTTGTCTATTATTAAGAAGGTACAATGATACCCTGAAGATTCGTCTTTGCCAAGAAACTTGTTTTTAAGCTATTTTATATCACCATCATGGCCTTGGTCACGGAAGATGCAACTTTTTTCTTTGGTCTTCATTACTCTTCTCTTTGTAGAAAACCCTGGAAAAGACGTAACAACAAGAACAACAGTATGTAAAAACATTTTTAGAAGCTATATAGCCTAGTGGTAGATTTTTCTATGTAAGTCTTTTCCACATTTTTCGTTTTGTAACAAACCCTTTCCTTCATTTCACTTTCCTTTACGGACACATGCAGTAAACAAGAGAAACAATATGTTTTCTTTAACTGTGCTCTGTTCCTGCTACTTCTCATTTCTTTGCCAATCTCAGTATTTTTGTGTATTGTCTCATTCCTCAAATGAAAATGAAGTGTTTGTAATGAGATTGATAATGACTGAAATAAGAAGGGCAAAAAGTGAAGCTTGTGATATGCCTTGAACGATAATGGGAATAAAATGAGACCTGTTTCCTTTGCTAATATGCTCACTGAGTGGCTCTTATTATGCTTTTTCATGCATTCTTTGATCCGAAGAAATCAGAGCAGTCTGCATGCCGTCTTTACGCAGTCAACAGCCTTTTAGTGATCATTTTTTAAAAATAAAAGGAGAAGATGACAATGGTCGTATGCTGACGAATTACTATTATATTTACGTATTGACACTAGTATACATAGGCATGTATGTATTTAATGTTGCAGTTAACGTAGTGTATTATTCATGTAAAATAATATACTCATGGTATTTTTCCTATCTAGATTATTGTTGTTGTTATTTTAAAGAGGAAAGGGCTCACCTTCCTTTTCAATGGGAGTTAATTTACTGCCTTTATGATTATGCTCTTCCTCTTGCTGTCGTTTTCAAAGAGGTAATTTACCCACTCAGTCATCCCGAGTGGGAGCCTTGATAGCATGGGAAAAAGAGTTCCCGTCAATATTTCCTCTCTGGTTTTACACGGTAAGAACGTTTATTACTAAAGATATAGCTGACTGAGTGTAAAACACAATGCATGCTTACTCATTATGATTATTATTATTAACTTGCATCTTGCATGGATTAACTTAGTCATCCCTCATGCAATCATACTTTAAATATCGCCTGCCTTACATTTATTTTCCCTTTCCACAGACATACATGCATATTTCATTTAAACTTGACTTCGAAGAAAAAATTCTTTCGTGTCCCGTTCTTACACATTTCTCCTTCATTTGCACACGAAGAAAGAATTACCTGCATTGTAAGCGTTGGTCGTCGTGATACAATGCTTTAGATTTTTTATTGAGGCTAAAACTTCCTGTCACATCAGCATATTATTATGACGATGACGAGGTGAACTCAGTACCAGAACTGGTAGTCTCAGTCATCCTTAATAATATCAACAAAGACTAATTTAAAATTATAAGAATTGGCGCACAGTTGTTGTTATTTTGCTGCTGCTTACTGTTGTTTGCGCACTAATTGTGAGCGCGTGTAGTCTCTATTCATGGCTTTATATGTATGCACAAATATGATTATTATTGCTGCAAAAACGGTAATAATAGGTATATCCTGAAACCTGACGTTGCAACGCCAACAACGTGAAGTTGACAGTCATATGGTATGTAATATGGTATGTAATACATTCATTTTCTCAGCTATATGCCTGTATTAGTATTAAAATACTATAAAATGCCTCCGAAAGCCTGACCTATTGTTATATTTATACATTATGTTAACATACAAAGATGTGAACTTTATTCCAGGCCAAACTTCTCTCATTTTCTGTGCCATTTCCGTCGGCGACTTGAATACAAAAACAGCCCTTTTTGCGCCTCTTTCTTGCTAATACGACTTAAGTTCGGAATGAAGGCGACGATACATGCACAAAATAAAAAAGATCCGTATTATTTCACAGCTTAAGTCGCGGTGAGCTTACCTTCTGTATACTTTATCTTAAAGGCTTTGCTGTTGCAAAGAAGTTTTCACACTAAAATCAAACTTCGACAAACTTTTGTTCCTTTAAGGTATGTAGTAGAACTGCTTGCAGCAACATTACTAAAAAGAACGTTTCTTTGTTCCCATGATTTCTGCAATGCAACAACTTTATCAAAGTGTTGCTTGAAATTACACACAGCAATAATGCTAGCGAGTTCCTAGAGAACAATTTCACAACGTGTAACTACCAGTGGAGGTGACTAATGACGCTTAGCAAAATGGCACCATAACCCTTGCTGTAATATATAACTCGTGGAACGAATTGTGTTTTCTGTTTCTTTTTTCAGGCCTAT
>JAHZNG010000412.1:0-26465 GCA_027744375.1 Orchesellides sinensis
TTTTCCTGTTGGACTACAGCTCTCGTTGTAGGCTGCAAAGTTAGCCCCTTGTGCACCCTGTTGTCTTGCAGAGTCGTCAAAGAAATTGGGGGCATTTGCGAGTACTCCAGCCGTATGAATATGATGTTGAGAATGGTCATCGCCTGATGCACCAACTACTTTTGTATCTTGTGAACTACCAACGGAGCGCCCTTGAGCTTCGCCGTAGTCTTCAACACCACCATCGTCTTCATCACTGCTAGGCCACCAATCAGTTTCATCCTCATCTTCGTCCCAATCTGCCTTTGCGCGAGCTTGTGTAGGTTTTACCAGCAAAGATGAGAATGTCACGAGGAGTACGAGAAGCAGGGTAAAATGAATTTTCGAAAATTTCCACATTTTCGTGATGGTTTATATGGAATATTATTATTTTAATGGAATCACTAATTATGCTATGAGAGTCAACTATAACCAAATTTAAGGGTTGTTAAAACTTTGCTACGCAATGCGTGTTCAATTTAAGGTAACCGATGAAGCAGATTTTGTACTGGGATCTAAATTATGTAGAGTGCTTTCATTATCAGCTCTGATTTTTTACACGTTTTTATTTTGGTGAAAAGCCGATGATGATATCAGTTTGTAAAAATTATTTGATAAATGACGTGGCTTGAAAGTAGTATGAGCATTGCATCATAATAGCATCTATTTTTTGTTGGAGACAAGCTAATCAGTCTACTCGATGTAATTATGCTTTTTTGCCGTAAAAATACATATAATATTCTATACCATGAGTGAATAATGTTATTCGCCGAAAAATATGGAATACCTGGGCTGGAGTGAACGGCCAAAGATCAGTAATATTAGCTTTGACAACTCATTCTGAGGAACACAATTCCACTTAAATACACAGCAAGGATGAAATCTTATCTGGTTATTTAAAGGCTTACAATGCAGTGTGTCATAAGGTAAGTACACACACGATATTAATGACCATGAGTGGGATCTTATCATCATGAATATTTTAAACGCACATCCTCTATATTATGTACTTATGTACCTCTTTGCATGCATACCTACACTTGACGTACAATCGCTTTTGTCCTATTTCTTGTGCAAGTCAATTTTAACTAAATTGATCATGTAAAATGTGACGAAATACAGGAAATCGTTTGAGGGACATCAAAATGCAATTAGGAACACAATTCCACTTAAATACACAGCAAGGATGAAATCTTATCTGGTTATTTAAAGGCTTACAATGCAGTGTGTCATAAGGTAAGTACACACGCGATATTAATGACCATGAGTGGGATCTTATCATCATGAATATTTTAAACTCACATCCTCCATTTTATGTACTTATGTACCTCTATACGTGCATACCTACACTTGATGTACAATCGCTTTTGTCCTATTTCTTCCGCAAGTCAATTTTAACTAAATTGATCATGTAAAATGTGACGAAATACAGGAAATCGTTTGAGGGACATCAAAATGCAATTTTAAGGCAGCTTGCTAATGGGATATCAGCACACATAATATGTATTTATGGATTTCTTAACAATTTGATGATAAAACGAACGCGGATGAATAAGTCATATTTACAGCTTAACAGTTAGCTAAATGATGGCTTCAGGCTAATTGAATATATTTCAAAACTATGATTTTATGCTGGAATTATGATACAAAATGTTATTATATCTTACCTTTATACAGCTCTTGAGGATGAAGAAGTAAGAAGAAATGCTTTGGAGAGATTTCGGGAAGCTTGCTCCAACAAATTTTCAAAAAATGGGAACAATCTTGAAAACTGGAAACTTTGTAAGGAAAACTGGATAAAAAGCTAAGGAACAACAAGTACACAACTGAAAAGAAACTCGCAAACTACGAAGAAGATGGTCCTCGCAGCTGGGGTATATATAGGTGGAGAAAGTTGTTATTTCTTGGGGATAATGGACAAGACATTTGTAGTTCGTAATTACTTCGCACTTAGCTATCAGCATCGTCTTCATCGTGATCTCTTTCATTCTCCAGGCTCCGACAGTTTTGACAAAAGACCAGTACAATTAAGGCTATTATTACAGATAAGCCAACAACTTCTCCATCAACGTCATTCAATCAACAATCCTCTGTACTCATTCATTATAAAGATAGACAGGAATAATTATCTGCCCACATATCTCTCATACCACGTCTTAGTCTTGAAATGAAAGTTAATCTTAATCTAGCCTATTAATACACACAAGGCCTTTCCTTCAAGTTGTGTGACATCTATTCATCTGTATTCAGCAGCTGTAAACACTTGCAATTTGATAAACTAATTATTAAGAGCTTTATTTAAAACATATTTGCTAATCTAAGACAAAAAACATGTTATTACAGCTGGAATAAAGTAAAATATAACAATAATGGTTAAATAACTAAATAAACATGTGAAGTATGATATTCATTTTAGTTCCATGGGTGGCTTCATAGGTCCAAAAGACAGTGAATCTGGTGAAAGTAAATAGGGGACATTAGGAAACTTACTCTTACCAAACAGCATGACGTATGATTTGCTTCTCCATATGATGCATGAATGGAAAATAATAATGACGTCCTGAAGAGAAAGAAAAACTGACACACGAAGATGGAATCATCATTGGAAGAAGAAAGGAGCTCTTGCTGTGGTAAGTGACACGACAGCATAAGGGGAGAAAATGCCTTGCAATTGAGAATTTTGGAAGCATCAGTCCGAATTCTGAGATGAGATGTGGCTTTACCACAAACACCCCACCACTGTTACAGACATACCAACCACACTATAGGAAAATTGCGAAACAAAGGAGGCTAATTGATAATAATTGGCAAATAATACACTGCTCTACTTCCTCTGAATGGATCTGAGTTTCTATATATAGAAAGCTAGCACAGTTTAGTGACAATTTTGAAAACTAAAATGTGGTGACATGGAACAAATCATCGTCTATTTATATACGTCAATGTCAAATTGAAAATGAGCTCGTGCAAGGCTTCGGTTAACATATTACTTTTGATAAGCTAATCCGCATAAATAAGTGCTTGAGCATCAATTTTGACTTGGATTTCAATTTATAATCCAGAATAAAATTAACTTGCTGAGATTTCGAAATTTTCAAGTGTAAAATAAAAATTTACGTTATGCGGTTTTAAAAATTGTAGGGTTCAATTTGATCTGATATAAATGTATCTTTCTCGTTGAAATAGAAAATATGCTTTTGCAGTAAGTATGAAATTTCCATGCATGTAGATAAGTATGTTGCCTGAGTTGAGAGTGTATCTTCTCCAGTTTTCCAGCATGCTGCAAAATATATTAACCACGCCATCACACACATAACTTGCGAAGTAGAAGGACGAGTCATCAGAAACAGCTAATACTTCGTACTTTAACAACAAGAGGCTGGGACAATAGTCAAGCCTTCCTGCAGCTCGAAGCTTCTCGTCTCATGAACAATGAATGGATTGATGGGTACAAATATGTGAAGAACAAAAGGATTGACTCATTTATGCTCTCGTTTTCTGATACAATTGTGTCGGAATCTATAAGGTTCTGTTATCTCGTATCTGTATCTGAATGTATAGAAACGAGGTAATGAAAATATATCCTTACCCTTACCGTTACTGTGGCTCTTATTTGCAAATAAGTTATAAAATATGTAGTTTCCTTATTTCAAAAATGCTTGAAGTGGGAGTTCCAAATTTAACCAAATTATCGTAAAAAGATTTTTGAGTAATGAGTAAAAAGTCATTACTAATGACCTGTATGCATTGGTTTAGGAATACCTCAGAAGATAAACTGCAAAAAATACACCACCAACGCTTTTTGCATGCTTTGTATGTAGATTTAGAAGAATGCGAAAGATTCAAAGAAAATGGTTCCCAACCGAGGCAGAACTTGGTGTTCCAGAGCAGCCGGCAATTTTTAAAACCAACGTGTTCATGCTGAAAAATAAAACACCAATATTTATCGTAATTTTTGCAGTTCTTGTCATCCCAATATTCTACATCTCCATCGAAGGCTACAATAGTAGCTCCATGTTTGTAGATTATGACATTACGAAATTCCGCCTTGAGAAAACCCGGCCATTCAATTCCACCAAGGATGATCATGCACCGACCTATGGCATCTTCCATGAAGAATCAACGAGCTCGTACAATTCAAAAATCTAAAACTAGCATTGCCTACTTTTACTGTAGAATTATAGACAACTATTCCATATTGTTTTTCTTTTATTTCATAGACAACGTATCGACCCCGACTTATCAAAAGTAACTGAGGTGAAATTTGCGATGACCAGTTGCGACAGGATATCATTAGAAAATGCAGTAGTATCCATAAAGTCTATGGTACTTTCCGCACTCAACTATGGAGTAAGGCGTTTAGAATGCCATATTTTCATTGATTCAGAAAGTGGGTGGGACGACGCAAAGACTGCTGTAAGTTATCTAGCTATGCGGTTGTCATTACGGTTCATTGCAAAACTTCTTTTATAAATAATGCCTGCCTTTAATTTGGGCTTGTTCAAATTTATATTCTTTTCCAATAGCTAAGCGAGATTAAAAAAGGCATTTCATGGTCATCAATGCTGACATTTAGTTATAAGATCCATGATGTTGGGCTTGTTTTACCTTCCGATTCCTTCCATTTCTGGATCAACATGTATAAGAAATGTTCTGCGGTTCGTTTATTCATTGCTGTAAGTTGTAATTTAAAAAGTGTTTTGGAAAACATGTGCATATTTTATCTTGCCGTTACAAATTGTTAATTTTTGATGGCTTGTTCAGAAAGCGATACCAGAGGTGAAAGAAATCTTGTTTCTGGAAACTGACACACTTATCTTGGGGGATATTAGAGGACTGTGGAGTCAATTCAGCGAAATGGACAAAGCGCAATTTGCTGGATTGGCATTGGACCAAGTGTCAGGAGTGACATCGTCTTTTTACCAGATTGAAGGCAGGATACCATTCGTTCCACCCACAGGTTTAAACAAATTTCCTATTACATTCAACGTTGCATATTTTTTATTGCGGTATTGAAGTATTTATGTAATGTGTCAATTATTCAGGTGTAAACGCTGGTGTTATGCTATTAAATCTTACAAGAATGAGGCAGTTTGATTGGGAGCTGAAGGTTAATAACGTTCTCGAGTCATTTGCACACGACCTAGTGCGTGGTGATCAAGACATCATCAATATTATATTCTACTTTAATCGAGGTCATTGTAACATTTAAAATGAAATTATAATATTTCACACTGTAAACAGTTTATTCTCAAACTGCGTAAACTGTTAATTTAAATAGAGTACTTGAAGATAATTCCTTGCTTATATAACTACCGAAAAGTGGATTGCAATGTGGTGCAACGTTGTGAAGAAGCCAACACTCATCCAGATGGAATCCAAATTCTTCATGGGAATGCCAATGGCTTTGCAATTGATGGACATTTCCGTACAATTTATGAACTGTACCGGAAGGTAAAATGATTTATGATCCATACTCCATAGTTTACGATGGTTTGTTAAATGTTATTTAGTAAAATAATTTATCCTGTCGTTCGTCCGATTTATTGCTTTTTGTAGTTCGATTTATCCAGAGGAGACTTCAAAAGGGACATCGTCAAGCAGATAAAATGGCATTACACTAGACTAACTATGCGTCAAAAGTCATTTAACAGTGGTTGTATTGCAATTAACTTTAAGATTTTTAAGAGCTGGGACGATGACACTTACGCTGCTCCAGAAACAGAAAGGCCTGAAACTGAAGAATTCTACAAAAACTACGATGACTTTATGTGAATGTGCTTTGGTCAAGTATTTAACATTTTCATAGTTTAAGGATAGGTCAGGTGGTTTTACAATATTATCTTGTTTAAGCATAAGCAACAATTCATATATTTTATCAATACGTTTTTATACTTATGTGAAAATGTGAATTAAGGATATAAAATGAGTTCTAGTAAATGAATATATAGGATATGGATGAGTTTTAGTATGGCACTTTGTTAGAAGTATAAATTACAAGTTCGCTATAGCTTTGACTGTAACTGTGAAATGACACGATCTCCCACCATTTTTTCCGTTTCTTTCGATGAAATGAGGTTATGTTTTAAAACTGGTGATTTACGATGAGGGAAAGTCTTTCCTTTTCTCGGATGAACCAAAGAATACGACAAGAATATCGAATACACTGACGACAAATATGATGACGATGATTTCCAAGATATACAATGAAGAAGAAAGTTTTCCAGAGTTGGGACTGAAAGAGCAAGCATGCTGGAGACATAGTTCTCTACGATCACGTACAAGCCAAGGATGACGGAGTTGGGATGGAGAAAGGAAGGGAGACAAGTCATAAGTTACAACCTCCGATCATACGACTCTCACGGGAGACTCAAAGCAAATGATAAATGACCCAAAGTACATACATCTGCTTCTTTCTTTCCTGGATAAATATGTTGTATGTGTGCGTGTGTTGTTCAATCCAACATCTCACTTTACTACTAGAATATATGCCATCATGTGGTGTGTCGCTTCACTTACATTGGTAGTCGCAAGAGAAGAAACAACGTTTTCACGAATCATTCCATATTTGTTCTTGCTTCACACGCACCAAAGCAATCTTTTGGTTTTAGTATTAGCAAGAAAAGAAAAGAAGAAAAGTCAAAAAGGACATTTTACTCGGAATAGTAGGTAAAGAGAGGAAGACAAACAGAAAAGTGAAACCTTTATGATATGTCATACGAAGTATCTTGATGCTGTTTTGTACTGTATTTTGTATTATGTGGTACTAAGTCATCTTCATCATCAATGACTTTTCCAAAGAAACCTTTCATCTCACTCGGTGTATTAAAGTTTGTTGTTAGAACTTTCTCTGCTACATGCTTTCTTCTACAGAACTCGAATGCAGGAATATAAACACAAAACACTATGCCGCACGGTAGTTCGGGGGTTTATACAAAGTTGTCAGCTAGCCTGTATGTTTAGGCCCGAGTACAAAACACGTTAGTATTTTAAATGTTTAATATTACATATCTCAATAGACTGAACCGATTTTCCTTATACTTTTTGAAAACTTGTAAAATACACGAACCAAATGTTCCCAACAAACTACCCCAAACCACTTTTACCTGCTACGGAACCGCCATTTGGGGCACTGTGAGGCAGACCTCCGTAATAAGTTTCCTTCACAGTTAAACTACCCTTTTTACCATCCAGTAATTCCATAGTACAGCTCTTCTATGGATCGAATATGCTGCAGTTTCCTCTGACGAATGCTGACTTCACATAGGTTTACTTGCAAGAATGCTACAATACGTAAGCTAGTTATACGGTACATGTAGATCGTCAAGATGTATAACTAACGGAGCTGGTTGGTAATTCACACTATGAAGACAACAATCATGTACCACGCAGCATTTGTAGCCCGTGAAAGTAAAAGAGAGCATATTTTCGGAGGCATACGAAGTCGAGAAATTGTAGTCTTGTAGCAAACGCAAAAAAAATTCCTGTGGGAAATTTCGTTCAGTTGCTCGCTCACTTATTTTCTCTCTGTCCTTGCTGATGCTTTCACCTAATATGAACTTTGTATTATAAAAATAGCGTAGTATATCCACGTAATATCCTAGATATACATATGACCACTTATTTACTGAGGAAATGAAAGTTTACGGTAAAACTGGCTACAGGCCAAACAATTTCTAGAATTTGCACTGGCTTTCCTTCCCGATTTTCTTGAGTTCCTCTGCAATTTTCTCTCATAGTTATTGTTACAATAATCCCATTGTTTTCCCATTTTCTGCCTACTTCTCCCTCTATTTACGAAGGTATTCATCTAAATATCCACACAGCTTGGCTTGGTCAATTGTTTACAGAAGTCGTTCGGCAATTTCTATCATTAAATTTTCACTAGCTTCTTGTCCCTGGATGCAGGTTTAGTTACATAATACGTGGACACATTTTCTTCTAGAATGGCAGTATAGTTTAATTTAATTTCAATTGACTGTGCAATTCCCGTACCGTGGGAATGACGGAAATATCAAATTTCTAAATAATGTTCAGTTTTATTTATCATGACCGTGGAGAAAGGGTGTCAAATGGTTAAGGTTACATTTGCTAATCCCATAAAATAGTATTATAACTCGTTCAATTTTTAACTGTTTTAATCCAGCTTTTTTACTTTATTGCATACCATGAACCAATAATTTTTCGAGAAGTACATACATGGTTCAATCGAATAACAAAAAATTCATCATAACTGGTATTTTGGCACTTGAATGTTAAAAACGGTAATAAGTAAACACTAAACACAAGTATTGTGTACAGGGACTTACTCAAGTATTGTTGGTGCCCTCACCCACGGCTTTCACTCCTTTGCATAATATACTTCTTATTTATTTTGGATCATCAAACTTCTAAGTATTATTTTGGAGAAAGGGTACCATTAAACACAGAAACACAAACGAAAAATTGGAGCAACCAGCATATGCATCTAATAGGCATAAATTGAACCTGTTCCAATCCTTTCGACATGGTTTAGCTCATTTTTCATCCATCTAAATATGGGAGCATACGATTCCCAGCGTGCATCTCTGTACTTCATGGCAGGTTGGCTTGTTGTGCTGAAGGAAAATGAATTAATGGGAGATTACGATTAGACATGGGTGTTTATCCGCTTCAACGATCCGTTCCACTTCTTTTCATTCAATCAGGATATGAAAATGAAAAGTATACAAAACAACGTGTAGCCGGACGGATGTGGCTCATAATCAGGATGACGAGGTTACATAAAGGGGCAGGCGTTGTGGCGGTATGCATGCTGCACCCAAAAAAATGCATCTCTCATTTTTACGCACCCTTCAAACTACCCTTTTTCATTCCTTGAAAAATTGTTGCTGCTTTTATACCCTTCTTTGCTGTTGGTAGGCTGTATAATACATGGACGTAAAATGCACCAGAAAATGGATACTGCGTGTATTGAATTTGATAATGATAATAGTAATGATGATACGTAATAATGATCGTGGCATTCGCTCGTAGAGTAAACTTTTTGTAGTTTAGTTGATTTCGATCCGGCCTTTTTGTTTGCTTTTAGGAAATGGTAAATAAACAGGATTAAGAGGGCAATGTTTTTGTGCTCATCGGTCACATGGTGTGGATATCATTCTTTACATGGGTATTATACATATTATGCTTGCTACCCTTATAAGGTTGCTTTAAAACGATCACAGTATAAACTTTATTGTACATGTTCAATGCAAATGACCATCCATCGTTGGTAAAATGTATATTCCATAAAATGTACATGTTTCGGAGTAGAATGAGATGATAGTGAGACTTGAATGGGAAAATAGTTAAAGACACGTGATGAACGCACGGCCCTAGCCCACTGGGCCACTTGCCGTGTATTACGTGATGAGAAATGAGGGCTTGTGCTTTCACGCAGTGTTCTCAACGATCCTGAAATATTCTTTGAATTTATACTAGCTTTAAAAAATAATTTACAAAAGTACACAACTTGCTACACATATATAAATGGTTAGTTATAAGGGTTCCTTGTCTTGTTGCAGTTTTCTCTTGTGTACGAAATGGTTTCATGTTTATACATACACAGACGGTAATCGTCAGGTAATAAATTCCGAGTTTCTTACCGATAAATTCCAGCTTCATCTTGTATTAATTTCTTTCTTTGTTGTAGTGGGGATAAACAGCAAGAAATTAGTTTTTATGACTGTGCCGACAGCCATTAAAAGCAGGAATAGTTAAGCGTTAAACGATAAGCCAGAGAAATATATATTCATTCATTCCCAAAGAAGCATTGTTCTAGAGGTTGTTTCGTTTCATTTAAACGTATTGCTCGTGGTCAGACTTGTGAAGGAGCAAGAAGAAGCAGAAAAAAAATAAAAGCCACAACAGGAAATAAAACAGAAATTTCCACAAGTTTGTCCCAGTTGAGTGATCCAAGAATTAGTATTGCCCCCTTGATGATCCTAACACGCACACACGGTATTCATGTCATGAAATCTAGCTTTGTTATACGGGCGGTAGAAGCAAGGCCAACTTGTATCAGCGATATATATATTTGTTTATAATATGTTGCTTTTGTTTTCCTAGCCCAATTGTGCAAGAGATATTATGAATAGTCCTGTGTTTGTGGAAGTCGGGCAGAATTACTTCAGTTTATATTGGTTGTAAAACAGGGAAAAAGACGAATTGCATGTTTTCATGAAACAGCACAACAAAAGTACAGGTTCTTGCTTCATCTGACAGTAATTGCTTACTTTTTCTTGAGCATTACCATTAACCATTTCATTTATTAAGGGAACTAATCGTTTTTGATAAAAACCTTGCGGTTCTTTTATTGCTTTTCCTACATGGGTTGTTAATAAAATTCTCTAAGTTTTTTATGAGCTTCAAACTGATAATTTTTGGCGTTGCAAATGTATACATCCAGATGGACCGATTGCCTGATTGTAAGTATGGTTAAAAGTTGCAGGGGATACACCTGAAAGGTTTAATTACAAGTTGACTATAATTTTACTGTAAACGTGACATTCAAGTTTTCCATTTTGTTAATTTCAATGAGCTACCAGGAAAGTGTCACATCATAAAAATTCCATTCGTTGGAAGTACGGTACGCTTTTGCTATAAAACGTATTCTGAACATCGGGAACGTCAGTTGGTTACAAACATGAGACAGACTCCAACCCTGTATCATCCCCGAGGAAGAAGCTTGTTTTGTTTCTAGTTTCCGCTTACTCTCAACCTGTGTAATACTACATTCAGTTCAGTATAGTAGCTATATTTTTCGATTTTTGATCTTGACCCAAGAGAAATCAGAGAAGAAAAAGAGAAAATTCTAAACTGAATAGATATAACGATTTCAGTTTATTTCTTCCAAAGAATATCTTTCTATTATCTGAACATTACATTTTCTAACTCACGCTTTCTATTAGGTTTCTCAGCTTGATCTCAGCCAGAGGAATCACCATCACCAGTCTCTTCTTTTTCTTACAGAGTAAGGATTCGATTTAGAAGAATAGGGATTCTCATATTGTTTTGTTAACGGGAAAAGGAATTTTCTTTGGACAACCTTATTTTCACGCTTTAACCTCTCTTTCATGCAAGTCTCTAGAGGAAGTGGGAAAAGAGGCTCAACTCGATTTATTTTCTGACATCATCCTCACTTCTATTTTGCTTTTCATGCTTGTTCTTCGCCTTCTTTGAAAAATAAAACAAAGAAATGGGAAACATTCTTTTAGACAAAGATTTCCTAAAATATTATGGACCTTTTGGATGCATTTTGACACAAAAAAATAAACCCTTATTTTCTTTTATTCATGGATGATGTTGTTGTGCTGATTCCATTCCATCAGAGTAGGATAAGCCGTGTGTGCATGTTTACTTCTAAAAACACAGGCAATTATTATTGAAAGGTGAAAGGTAGCACAACGTATTTCTTCTATTAAAATGCTAGCAGAATAAAAATGAGTGAAATACAAACCTACGCATTTATATTCGCGCATATGGCCCATATTAATATGTTTGGTCTCCGTTAGTACAGATACAGAAGTCCTTGGATAATCCTTAACGGATATAAGCAACCATCCCGACAACTATGTGGCTTAAAAAGAGCAACAGAAATATTAAATTTCATTATTCTAACTTACTGCGCTGATTCACGTTGAGTAGATAACTGGGGATAGGCAATTACTACAATACTGAAAAGGACCTGTGCAGAATGTGCAAATTTCAAAGTTTTATCCAGCTAAAACCAGCAAAATTTGTTTAGGATAGTATAGCTGGTACTACAACACAGTGCAGCGGAGCATATTCCAAAACTACGAAAAGATTTATATTGGATTACAAATTAAATAACTTGATGCTCTCCGATATACATGTAAATTTTATTACATTTTCACCAAATCACAATTTAAAAACGCAATCAGGTCTTGTATATAGAAGCAGGAGTTGAGAAACAAGTTGACAAGGTCTTATAAATAAAAGCACTGATCTAACATCTTGCTGTGTTGATTACCTAAACCAACTTATTTGCTGCCACCTCATGTACCCTTGCTAGAAGCTGTGCTTTGCAGTGCAATCAAAACGTGTTAATTAGAAATGGGATATTCCGGATCCCTTGGGTGCTATCTCTCTTACAGCAGTCACATTCCATTTTATGTTACGTTTACATTCACGCTTCTCGTATTTTCCTCTCATTTCCATGATCCAAAGAGAAAGTTGCCCTATGTTGACTTTGTACAACCGAAGTCTTTTGCAGTCTGGCTATATGGTGATGATGATACAAGTTCTGCCCACGAATTTAAGAAGATAATGAAGTCATCCTGTACAGTATGCATGCATTTAATGCACCAATGTAAATATCTGTTGTACTTTGTGATTAGTATTAAGACGACAAGATGAACCTGGCCAAAGCATATGTTTATCTTTCTTGTACTTCTTTGAACAAGTATGCTTACGTCACAAGTAGTTTTTAAAATTTGTAAGCACTTTGAAGAGTAAATTTTGACCAGAAGGTATGAGTTACAAGTTGAACTTTCCCCTTCTTACTTTCTTTATTTCTTCTTGTACACAAAAATACTTTTTTGCTGTGTATGCTACACATTTACAGAAAGTTGATGTACACAACTAAATAAAAAAAGTACATTCTGTTGTGAGTTCATTTCTGTGCGTGTACCCATATTGCTATTGCCCATTCTTCCAAAAATGCCAAAACTACTTTCCTCTCCATGTCCTTTTCCTTTGAAATGTTGGAAACCTTCTGGAAATGCTAGTTGAGACATTTGTCACAGACTAGAGGATATTCTCAGAGGAGCCATGAGTCGAAATTTTGTCCATGAAATGAAAATATCACGTTTTACTTTTTTCTACTTCTCTATTCATGCTATTACTGTCGAATAGTATATTTCCTAAGCTTGGTTTATTTGTCGTATATACATTTCATATAGCAAGAAGGTGACTTTATTAAAGTTGTATTTTCTACCTGTGTATTTTCTACCTATAATTTTTTTTTATTTCATACCCAAAAATATACCATTTTCGGTACAAGCATTTTCACTCTAGTACGCAATACTTTTTGTAATACACAAGTACGCTTTAGGTATTTTGGTAACTTTTATTCGTGAGTCCGCATGTATGTGTCAAGATACCCCAATTCCTCAAAATGTCCTCTTACTGGCATAAAAGCTCAAAATTTCTTTTTCCCAATGTCTACCTCACGAAGTCTAAAGAATACTTACTTGACCAATTTTGAGCTAATAATAATGAAATATTTAATGTAATGGAAATACGGTGCCGAACTACACATAANAAATGTCCTCTTACTGGCATAAAAGCTCAAAATTTCTTTTTCCCAATGTCTACCTCACGAAGTCTAAAGAATACTTACTTGACCAATTTTGAGCTAATAATAATGAAATATTTAATGTAATGGAAATACGGTGCCGAACTACACATAATCATTATGCTGGGTGGTTTAGGGAAATCTCATCTAAAGACAAGCACATCATACCACAATGAAGCTCGTTGTCTTCGTATAACATGAAACCTTACCTAAAATACTTATTTTTTAAAAAATGTCATATTACTTGATCTAATACTGTTAGATATATAAACGTACTAAATAAGAAATAGCAAGGAAGTAACCTGTGTAATATCAACTACTATCATGAACTACTACTGTAAAGTATAACGTTTGTACGTATTGCACTCTAACTTATTTTTTAAAAATGTCATATTACTTGATCTAATACTGTTAGATATATAAACGTACTAAATAAGAAATAGCAAAGAAGTAACCTGTGTAATATCAACTACTATCATGAACTACTACTGTAAAGTATAACGTTTGTACGTATTGCACTCTATGAACCAAAAATAATGGGATGAAGTGTAATGGGAGGAAACCCTAAAGAGAAGTAAGTAAGCTCAAGTTTCACCACCACCCCTTTTATCTCTGTGGATTATCTTACCACTTAACTGTCTTATCATCGCCACTATCAACGTCGTGATCACCGTGATTATACGTTTCCGACGAGCATTACATTGCCAATTGGTTGGCGTTTGATCTGATCAAGTTTATAAAAGCGCATTTTATTTCCATTCCACACGTACGCCTTATTTTATCAAATTCTCTCCATTTCCCGACTTTTCTTACACTTTCAGCGGGTTCTCATTCGTGCAGTTTAAAGGTGAAACACAGGGTAAGTCAAAAAATAAATTTGTGTAAGCCAGTTTATATGATTACAAGGGCAATGTGAGAATGGATAAGTTTTTATCTTGTAAAAATCAGTGTAGAATTTCTCGCAGATGGGCGGCTGAGGTAAAAGTTTATAATTTCTAGGTTTCCAACAAGCCAGTGAATGCAATATTACTTGTCGTGGTCAAATTATTCATTGATGCGTTTGTTGTGTAAGAGTTTCACTGGAGCGGAAAAGGCAGAGGAATGTAAATCAAACGAGACAAACATAACAGTTGGACACAAAAGCCGACCCTCCAGTTTGAGATTATCGAACAAAAACGAGACATTGTTAGAAACTCAAGCAGAAGGAGGGTAGTCAATTTATCTTGTGCTGCTGCTAAATCAAATCTTTTCCTACCCCTTACGTTATGTAAATATGGTATTATGCATGCAGTCAGACACAAACGCAGTATGCTTTATTTTATTCAGATAGCTCGTCGATATGCAGACGGTATGGTACAATAAGGTTAGATCGAGTTGTTTTATAATAAAATGTAAAATGAAAGGGTGTCCTTTTCAAATTCTTCTCTTACACTCTGCCATTATATCAACACAAGATGATGGTAATCAGTCACTTCACTGACTTGACTGAAACGAGTCATTTCACCCGAATTGTCGCGTAATAATGACACAATAATGCGTTTATAAATGGAGAAAGGTCTAGATAGAGAAACTGTTAATAATAATAGTAATAACATAGCATATAATAATATGAATGTACTTGTACGGCACAGATATGCTGCCACCACTCTGGATAGTTTGCTAACAAAATAAACTAAATAGTGGATAATTCAAAAACTGCCAGTTCCAATTTCAATGCTCATCTTTGTTGTAAAAACATAATTTAAAGCTCAGCCCACATAATGATAATGGATGATATTTACTCAAGGATGAAATAACTAGGGTTGTGTATGGCTGTTGTAGATTTAACAGTATGTTCAAGCCAAGGGGTATAAGAAGGGGTGAAGTGTGAAAACCCTTCTAGTACTACAGTTTTGGAGTTCGCAAATTACATGGATACTTCCGGTTGTACCTTGTTCATGAATGAGCAAGATCAGATAAGGGTAGACTTAAGAACCAAAACTGAGAATTGGGAGTTCAAAAATATGCTACAGCTTTTCCGAAACAGGTTAACTTCAACATATATAAACCGTTTTTAAGATGTAATGTTTATTTTAGTGACCACTGAACGATATTATGGAGTGTTTATAAAGCATGCATGCGATACAGAAGCACTCTACACTTGTAATTAAATGACAGTATTACAGAAAGATGTTACTTGATATGAAATCACATCATATTCATTCCCGACGGATATATCAGTGGATGGAGCAATTAATAAAATAATTTCCTTGGACAAAAAAGTTTTTACCCTTTTGCTCCAAAACACAAAATTGATATGGGTAGAAACTGACAAACTGTTGTGTAATTAGTGAAGTGTCTGCTTAATATAAACAGAAAATATCAAGGGCTATAGAGATACTGAACGGACTGGCTGATGAAAGTATCTTCCAAGGAAAAAGAAAATTAAGAGAAACAGCTCCACACACTAAACAAGGCTAAGAATAATGAAGGAAAGTAGTCACAAAGGACTTGAAAGAAATAACTTTCTGATATAATCTTCTGAATGTGCCAAAGAAAATGAATGTAAAAGTTATTATATAATTTTGGATTACATTTCCTAAATATGCAAAGTCGCAAAGATGGGGATAAAAGTTGGGAATTTTAGCTAGTTGGTCTATGGAGACTTGCAGTAGCTGGAAGAGCGAGAAAGGATGAAGGAGGAAAGTGATGCTTGATTTACATACATAAATACGTTACACTCTTTCTTTAATGTAACGTACATATGCCACTAAAATATATAAAAAGAGTGGGAAGCAAAGGAAATGTAAAAAGACAAATGGACTGAGTCCATGAATAAATGGATGAGGAGCGGAAGACAAAATTAAGAATCCGCTTTAGAATTTAAGAGACTTCTTTAATCTGCTTTCCTGGTTTCCAACTTCATTTCTCGTTTTTCTGCTTGTCTTGTAAACATATATAGCATTAGCTATACCCATGCACTGTTTCAATCCTTCTTACTAATTTGAGGGTTCATTTTCTCCACTTTCACCGCAAATACCGCCAGTGATTACTTATTTTGAGACATTCCTCATACATCTTTGAAATTTCTCTTTTTGTGACAGATAAAATGATGAGACATCCAAAACATTATCTTATGCTAAATCCAAGCTATTCTAAGAAGCAAGTATCTTTACATATGCATACATATCATAATATAATTATGTTTTATGGGGAAAATGATAAAGCATTAATTAGTTTAACAAGTAGTTTATAACAAATCAAAAATACACAGTAACCTCGTTCAGAAATAAGTTTTAAATCTTATGACTGGCTTTTGGAGATTCTAATTTTATATTAAAATAACTTTATGACTGAGGAAAAGTATAGAGGTAATGTAGACTATTCCTACATGTAAGTAGTAATTAACACTAATCACATAAGTTATTATACTACATGCTTATGCTGATAGAAACGAAGTCACAAGTCAGTATAGACGTTGCATTTACTGTAAGTGTAACTCTTGCAAATGCACAGTGTAAATAACCAATCAGTACGCGATAAATACAACTGATTAACCGTCTTAACCAACAATTTTAAAGATATGCTTAATTTGAAAATTAATTATTGTTAAAATCAACAAACAAACTTTGGATATTCAGTAAATTTTTAGTTCAGGCACACATTCAGATTATCAACACAGTACTTTCACCGTTGGAAATGCCATTTTATACTTCTATTATCTCGAAAAAATGTATGCCCTAAAATATCTACGGATTATTCACTTACAAGAAGTCTTATTATCTTTGATCAACCTTCACAATTTTTCACAAGCTCTCCCTTATTACTGAACAAAGCACTCTCGTATCAAAGTAAAAATTTCTCCGTCATCTTCGTCCCCGTCAACGTCTCCAAAAAACAGCCCCATACTCTCAACAGTTTATTGTTTACCTTAACGATTAAAGTTTCTCAAGAGTTTACTCACTGAAGCAGTTTTAGGGCTATTAAGTTATCTTCTTGAATGAGCCAACAAAATGAGAATTGAATGTGCAAACAAAGGTGAGAGGAGGAAAGTAGAAAGGAATAACAACACCCACGAATGTATATTACATTATATTAATATTAGTATACAGCAACGGTGGAAAATATTTGTTTTCCCCTTCATATAAGAAAGTACGCGTATGAAAGCATTCAGTGCTACTCCTAACATTTTAGACAAAGATGAAGATGAAGGAAAAAATTATTCACTTTTCTAATGCCTTTCTTCTTGGTTGCTTATTCACTCATTCACTTTCTTTTTCTACGATCCTCTTGGATGAGCAAGGTTGGCACTTGCTTGTTGGCTCTTACTCACAAGTAAAAAAATATGTAGAACGGTGAATTGAACAGGGAAGAGTCAAGCCAGTCAAGAGTTGATATGGCGGATAAGTAGATAAGCATAATATTACGTATCATCATAACACGGATGACTTGTAAGCACAAGAAACGTGTAAAAGTGTATGTCAAAGACAACAGAAAAAAGTTTTTTTGTACAGAAAAATTCTTCCTATTTTTCCCCTTCCCACCACCACTTGCTTTTCTTAATCTTCTGAGCAAGTCAGTCAAAACCCTCCCGTCACATACATTTTATATGCATTAGGAGCACAACTTCTTTCTGAGAATGAGTAAGTTGACTGCTTCGCATGGATGCTGATGCTCGATGAATAAGAAGAAGAAAGTAGAAAAAATACAGAATGAGAGAACATCAAGTCATTTCAGGCTACAATGCTTTCTCATAATATACCAGGATTGTGTATAAAGCACATAACGTAACACAATGTCTCGGCTAATGTTATATTGGCTAAGGTTAAATGGATGCATAATTTTTTCATGTCTTTTTTTGCTGTTAGTTGAGTCGTTTCCTGCCATCATGTAAGTTTTAACGATCCTTTATGGTATTACACATTCGAAGGTTTGGAATAAGACTTACGAAATGAAAAAAAACGCTGAAGGAGTGAAGGTTAAGTCACACCGGAAGGCTGAGTTGGGAGTGTATGACTTTATTAGTAGGGAAACAGCCTGTCTCTCTTGCTCTCACGATTACTTATACTTGTATATATTCTCGCAAGGATATCATCTTAGAGATGAGTGAAAGGAAAGAGAAAGGAAAAGATGATGGGTAAAATGGAATAAAGCAAATATATACCTAGTAATGCTAAGCAAGCCCGTACAATCTTATAGACATGCATGGCATTTATGTATGTACATTTAAAAATGTACTACGCATTGTACTGATGCTAATCTACAATGCGTAGGTAATTTTTCAGTCCTCCTTAACTTTTACAGATTCTTTAACAATAACGCATTGAAGCAGCATGTAATTTGGCCTTAAATGTATTAGTTGCTCTTTGATAAGCTTAAAAATACGCTGTTTGTCTTCTAGTCACACAATAGTCTACTTTTTCTACTTAATTTTCTGAATTCTTTTCCCAAATAAGAATAATGTGCATGTGACGTAATTCTTGATAGTCGTTAGAATAAATATCTTGTAACTCACTGCTACAGGGTTTTATGCTTAAAGATCTCATTGAATATTCAGGGCAGAACTTGTACTTAAACGAGAGAAAGGAAAAGAAATGTGTCCGTGTACATGCAGAGATATACTTACATGCCTTGAGCTATGTATAAACGTATTTTATGCATATTATATTCATGCTCTTTTACATGACATCATTTTATGCATGGAAAACACACACATGGAACAAGTCTTGGATAATCATAATTTTGCTTGATGCACTGGTATAGACCTTTACTGTTTTTGTTTGAAGAAGAGGAAGTAAAAGTCCTCTGCTGGTGGTAATAGTAAGAAACATGTCAAGTGTGTCGTCGTAGCTCAAGCATATAAAATGGTCTTAGCGGCTTGGTTTTTGACTTGCTTCGGCTGGAACCTCTGAACCAAATCCGAGGTTTTTTCCAGGGCTGAAATTCTTTTCTCATCTAGTACTAGTAAGGGAAGTCAGTTCAAATTCATCTTGTAATAAGCTACATACAATGTACATAAGTATATTGTAGAATATACAGCAGTGAAGGCCATGGATTCGCTTAGCGCGAGGAATCATCCCCGGGGATGGATTTATCCTTGGAAAAATCTATTTTTTGACTTGACTTTTTCCGTTCATAATACACACAGAAAGAAACCCCTTCCTTCATTCCTGTCTTTTCATACCATAAGGAATATTGCCAAAGTTTTCTTGTTCTGTAGAAAGAAGTGAAACAAAATAATAAAAAATCGTTTGGTCTCTATTGGAAAAAGTCATGGAATTACTTTTTACTTGTCTTTAGATTCGCATTGGAACACAAGAATTTTCTGTGCAAAACAAGTTACAAAGGTTTACCTTCATTTATGTTTTCGCCATACTTTACCAAATAATAAGTCTTTTTTGTTTGTGTTCAGAAAAATTGTCAGTTTCAAAAATTTGCAACGACTTGTAGTTTAATACGCATCTTGTTAGAAAAAAGTTCATGATTTGTTGTGATTGCCATGTCAGACGTTTTTGAAAAACTATCGGCTTACCCCAAATCCAATCTTTTCTTTTTAGCTTTCTCACTCTCCAGCCCTTTCTCCAAAAACAAACAGAGCTCATTTTGTCTCTTTTATTCTGAAAGAATCGAACACTACAGCATGAGTGAGTAGATGAAAATCCTTGAAAGATAAAAAAGAGTTGAAAGGGTACAAAAAAGTAATTGAGCTGTACGTGAGAAAATACTATTACCTATAAGACAATTTTATCCCACTCAAAAGCCCACACAATTACATCCTGCAATTGGTGAGCAATATCCATTTTCTTTTATCTCTCAATAGATTAGAACATAAAAAGAGAGAGTCTATGGAAAAAAAATCAGCCATCGGAAAAAAGGAAATAGACCTATTATCCCTACTCAATTGACACTCAACTACAATTTTATAGTCTTTCTTCGTTTACTTTTACTTAAGGGTGAAAGAAAGAAAAAGAGCAAAAGTACAAGAACTAGCGTAATGAACGACATGAATGGAGTGCTTTAAGGATTTTCTTTATAAATCGCTGTGATTTTCCAACTACTTTGGTGGCCTGATATAATACATTCGTTTCTATTTCCCGTATTTTTCCTTTACACATTTTTTATGCTGTAGTTAATGCGCTCCCTGTAATATTTTTGATGATTTCATCGGTCAGTTACTTTTCTCGTATTAAAAAGTTGTAAGATACCCGCTTCTGAGTTTATAACTAAAAAAGTTTGTTCCGAAATCATAATATTTATTATTTTACTTCATCATAATTAGATTTAAAGAAGACTTTGGTAAAAACATTGACTTCAAACGCACATTTATCTTCCGTCTTCTCCCTGATTATTTGACGGTGGAGGAAAAGGAACAAGTTGAATATCAGAAAGCTATAATAAAAGTGATCTCTTCCTGTTTATGTGTGTTTTGTATTTATCTGCTTTGCTTTACTTATGCAACAACTTCCATAATATATTTTAAGTTTTCCGAATGAACAAATACTTTCTCCCTGACAGGAGCAGCCAGATAGATAGATTGTCTAGCATTCACTACATTTATCATCAGCCCCAAAGGGCCCAACTTTTGATGGGTACTCTCTCGTTGGTGGCTGAAGCTTTTCGCTCGTTTTTCCTCTTGTGTACATATGGTTATTATGTGCGTGCTTATACAGCAGCGTAATAAATACGCACACCAGTATTGTACAACAACCCCATTCATTGAAAATGAGCAAGATGTGTAGTTGCGCCTTCTGATAGATAATATATTACTTGCAGCGACTGTAGTTTATCTTCCATCTGAAAATTTACAAAACGGCTCGAAGTACACATTTATTTTAGCGGATTCATAAGTACATGAACTTGTAGTAGCTGAATCTCATTGTTTAGTGGATGAAGTTGGTTTTCAGGAGACTGTAATAAAAACTCTTAAGATTCCTGACTGGTATCCAGTTCTTCTGATAATTTATCTTCTCCCCGCTTAATCCATCCCAAGCAAGAGAAAAGGATCCATTCCTCAATTGGCTTCCTGTGATTTTTTATCGTATTATAAAAGTTCATTGTACATTCCTCTAGAAATTATTACTTATTTTATAAAAACTTAGTAAAAACTTGAAAAAATTAATTTTATTATAACCATAGTCAATCTCAGTAGTCAGTAAGAAATGTTGGTTCCTACTTTCCCCCTCCTTCAAGTTTCTCTTCCAAAAGAGTTACAGTAATTGTACATAAGTCTTTGTACCACCTGGCCTTTGTAGCCTTATTTGGAAGTTGTAACGTGGTTGATACACCTTCCTAACATCATGAAACAAGTTGTAGGCAGACAGAACTAGAAGGAAACTGTGGCCCAGATTCCATTTCACACACTCTTTCACAGTCAGTCCCATACTCACCCCATGCCATGCCCACAGTGATTCCATTCCTTTAGCAAAGGATGAGAAAGAGGCAAAGCCCACTTCTCAAGTGGCTCGCTCCCACTTGCTACACACACTGCATTGCAGAGAATAGGATTTTTTACTCATGTGGAGGATGATGATGACGATCCTGATGACGAAGAGTATCGAACTCAGCCACTCACTTGCCGAAAACAGGAGCATTATCATGATGATCATCGTCGTCGTGAAGAAGAGTAGGAGCAACAAACAACTGTATGGTGGTGGTGGTGGATGAGACCAAGGTTTTTTTTTAGTACGACGGAATAAACAATATATTTTGTACATTGCATTTTATGCATATGACAATTTATATGACCCTTGTATACTTTATCTTGGTTATCTGGCTCTACATAAAATGTTAATAATAGCAGGAGTTTTTGGTATAGTGGCAAGCCTTGTGTCATATTTTTATAGAACTACTTTTATAATATGCATACGCTTACATATGTATGTACTGAATATTCTGTTGATCTAGTTTGCTTTATGCTGAAGTGCTGGTTATTTTGCTTTGTATCCGTAATAACTATTGACCATCATTCATAAATGTACATATGCACTTGTTTGCTCACACCAACCTTCCTAGAAATTTCACTGCGGAGAGAAGTAAGAAGAGTGTTTTTATATAGAGAAAACATCTCTTCGTAGGAATAATATGAAGAATACACATACAAATGTAGCTTATGCCCTTTAATAAGATGTGTATATGTTTCTACATTTATTTCTAGCGAACATTACGAGTGGCTCGACTCCTTTATTTTTGTGGCTCATCCTTTGGGACACCCAAGCCCATTTTGTTAAAGCTCGTGCAACCCAAGTATGGCATGAAAGAAGCAAGCTTCTCTTCTTTTGTGTAAAAAGGGAATGAAATTTTCAGCCCTGAATAAAATGCATGCATGGTTGAGTGATAAGAATTGTACAATATCTGCAAGTAAAAGTAAACAACAGTAAACTCTCTTGTTTTATTCTTTCCATGAATGTATATGTATTTTATGACAATGACGATTCCTCTATTTGTATTTGAATGACTGAATAAAAGTTGGTCCTCGAGCATACTAGTTTTTACTATAAACCAATACACTATAGTTTGGTTGACACGATGCCTACATTTATGTACATATTTATACCTACATTTATAGAAAGGGAATGATAAAATAGATTGAAATGATTACTGGGATGATGAGCATGATGATTACCCATATTGCCCACTTGGTCTCTTGTTGTAATATGATCTAATCCAATATTCCTCCACTTCATAGTGTATATTTACGTGCGCGTAATACGCAATACAGCAACTGGAAGGTGCCTATACAGACCGGAAAAGAAATAACTCGAAAAACTGATCAGTTCTTATATGGTACCCATTCTTGACTTGATTTTTTATACAAGCCAGTCTTTTCCATCATTATTCATTTTTGCGCATATTTTAAGGAGAGAAATTGCTATTTCTCCAGTTTCTTCTATAAGCAACACATGTAATCTCTAACAGTGACAGCGAATATCCACATCAGATATTAAAAGTTGCGTTACAAAAAAGCAAGGCCAGATTGGCTGGGACGGGATCGAGAATTATATTATTACATGGATCACAGATTAAGCCCACTGGGACGAAAAAGGGCTTGTGCTTTGCTTACTTAGTTTCAACTTTCATTCGAAACAAAAAAGTAGCAATAATGAACTGCTACTTGTGAAAAGTGAGAGAGAGAGAGAGCAGAAAAAAAATGAACTATATATTATAGTAGCTTAAATAATGTGCTGGTAGTAAAGTAATAATAAGTGAGCTAACAAATGATTAGTTTTTTCCTAGAGGATTTTCCATATTTTTTCGTGTTTCCCCTCGTATACCCATGCAACCATATAGCACTATGTATAGTATGAAGAGTATATGAGCTTCTACGAAGAAGAGTTCTTACTGTGATGCTATTACTCACACAGAGATTTATTAGCGCTCAGGCATGAGCAGCATCTCTCATCATCCAGAAAAAATATCGTCTTCATCATCGTTTCTTGACATGTCTGCCAACTGAAGGCTCCCATATATATTCTATCTAACTCCACTCCACGCATAACATTGTTTTGGCTCATCCTTGATTTGACTTCCAGAGAATATTTTTGACTTTGCAAGTTGGGGATGGATGGATGGCTGGATTCTCTAGAGCCCTATTTAATATGGATGGATGATTGTACACTGTACTTCATTTGTAATGTGGGGAAAAAATTCAAGCTTATCATTTGGCTTCTTATATCTATAAAGATTGAGAATCTGATGCTTATGGGACTATACTGACAGGAGGATGTATAAGTAAATTAATTGTCTACCCACGTTTACTCTAATTTTTTCTAATTGGTTTCTTAATCATCTTACAAAACTTTTTTTTGAAGTTTGCAATATTTTCCCTATTCCACATTAACAAAATTCAACGCATGTATTTTTAATTTACTTGTATGCTCTCAAGATTTAATTTCATCTAAAAAATTATACATCCCTAAAAATGAAAGACGTTAATTAAAGGGGGAAGAAAAACATCCTGTGTATTTTTGCATGAACATTTTCAGTCAATTTAAAGCATCTTTCAAATCGAATCCGTATTTTTAAAAAGAGAATGGGAAAATGACAATGAGCTTCGCTTTCGAAGTTTGAATTAATGAAAATCCCCTGCGCTAAGAGAGAAAATGGGGGGCTATGACTGCATTTGGAGTGACAATTTCCAGAATGGAATGATCACTGAAAGTTCTTTGTCTTGTAGTCTCAAGAGATACATAGAAGGTAACAATATTGCCACTTTCTTGGTTACATAAACATTCATTCGGTGAAACAGATACTGAGAAAAACTGGAATGGATTCATTTTATTTTGTTATCAATAACGTAAAAGAGAGAACAAAAAGAAAAAGGATTTTTATTTTATTCAGGAACCATCATTGACTTTTATTTTCAGCCAAAGTGTCAATCCGCGTAAGGTAGGTAAACATCATTACTTCTTTGTAGTAGATATACTTTCACATTATACTGTCCTCTGCAAACAATTTAATGTACACGGGAAAAGCTTACTAACTCTATTTTATTATGAATAAATCCTTGTATTCATGTCAAATCTAACAAAGAGAAAAATAAAGTGTAAACAAGAAGACATTTTAACTAAACGAAAGCGAGGACATTCTTGTGCATGTGTCTATCTTCTATAAATATGTGTCTTCTTAAAAGACATTTACAAAAAACCAAGAAAGTGGCACAAGGAGAAAAGTTGCGATCTCTTTCTTAATATCCTTTGTTGTGATCTGCAGAAAACTAGACGTACTGATTCTGTCTCCATTTTTTCTCATTCTTTTTTGTGAGGAAAAAGAAAGGTCTCAAATCATTGTAATTCATGTTGAGACAACAAGTGAAATGTACGCGTAGCAGGAAAAAAGTCTGTGTGGAAAGAAGAGAGGAATAATAAATACGTGAGTAGAGAGCCGCATTTGCATTTAAAATCGCATGGGGGTTGCAAACATTCTGCCTTTCTCCTTATTCTTCTCTCTTGCAGCAATCAGTATTCCTCTTCTCTCGTCTAGTATGGCAATGGTGGTGATAGTGATGAAGTAAGCAAGACTTTCTTTTAGCCTCTTCATCTAACGATAAAGTAGTGCAATGCAGGCATGCATGTCATTATGGCCTCAGGGGGTAGAAAAGAAACTAAAAAATTGAACTTATATACATTAATGGGGTATGTACGAATGGCATGGTAGATGCAGAGATATGTAAAGTAATATGTATCTTATCCTAGAAGATATTACTGAATTTCCTATGTGATTTGCTTAGCATTACTTAAGAGGTTACTGTTTTGATGCACTTTCCAGTAGTATACTTAAAAGGATTGAATTGAAGATTTCTGTTACCGAGAAATTGTGCATGGCTTGTTTTATATTGATACTCTGTATCTCTTTTTATTCACAACAATCATTTTCATTCCAGCAATCCCATTTGACGGTGGTGTGTAGTATATAATGCTCATGTCACCCCCGCCACAGGATGTATGATGATGATTATTGTGGAGAAAATTAGTTGGGAGTGGGAAAATGAAGAGTGAGTTAATTTAGATTAGGTGCGATCCGTGATTATTACTCGACTCAGGAATGAATCTAGTGTAATAATATGTAGTGGATGAAGTGAGGTAGTTAGTGGAGAAACTGATAAGGACTGAATGAGAGGTGCAATGAAGTGGCAAGGGAAATTTATTGGATTGATGGTGAAATAAGAGTTAGTGGAGAAAACTAGAATGTGTTGGAGAGTCATTATTACAATGTATGGTAAAAGTAATTCCGGTTCTCTGTACCACAATCCTCATCTCCTGTGAAAGTAAATTCCTATCAGACTTATTACCTTCATCTCAAAATAAATGTGTAAATAAGGTTTGACGATGTGTAAGCAATAATGTGGTGCAGAACTACTAATAATGATAACACTTTCTACCACAACTCTGAAGTTCTAACCAAAGTGGAAGCCCTAACTAATAATCAGTTACCAGCTACTACAGCCAACATTACCGCATCAGCTACTAGGTTCGCTCCTCAAAACTCATAGTCTTAAGCAAAAGTCGCAGTTGGAAGCAACCAATACAAGAGGCATACAAGTACAAGTGTAGATAATAATATGTAATGATGATGCAGTCTCTCATTTCAAGGGTGATGGTGTGATATGTACGTATTGTCAGGGTTAGAAAAT
>JAHZNG010000413.1:0-12349 GCA_027744375.1 Orchesellides sinensis
GTAAAGAGCTAGGCATGAAATTTGCAATAAAAATAAAACAGCAGTTTTACGGCATAAGTTCATGCATGAGCTAACAACTGAAAAATTGGAAGAAATACATCGGCAAAGCTAACAAGGAACATTTTACGACTTCATGTTTTAATTTCCTGCAAACACCATTTGCAAACCCGGCTTTCAAGCATAATATTAATCTTATTAGTCTCCCAAAATAAGAATTCCTATTTCTAATTCAATTTACACGTCATTTCATCGAAGCAAGCGTAATCATGTATTACATTGCATTACATTTAGCGTTTCAATTTTAAATATTAATTTGTGACCAACAATTGTAATCAGTCTGTCAGTTGTGTAGCAACATAATTAAAGTAGTTTGGCAAAACAGCGGGTTCTAATGCATTATAAAAGGGTTGCCGTTTGATATATAGCATCCATAAGTAGTTTCTATAGTCTATACCGCTCCAACTTGCAACTCAATTCAACTTGATATTTTCTACGCGTGCACCAAAGAAAAAAGGGGAAGCTAGCAATGCAAGATTTCTTCAAGTTTTTCATTCCTGGAACTGAAAGCGTAGATAACAAGAGAGAGCTATATACTTAGCCATTGCAGAACACAAAGCAAAAATGTATAATGCTTGTGCCACACACAGACACCAGCTATAGCAAAATAATCAATAAGGTCAGTCCCTGGCACCACAAAGCTTTCGCCTATCCTTCCACTGTATAAAGTTTTTTTTCTCTTGTCGTTTTCCCTGAACTTCAAGGTGCATGACCGTCAGAAGGACGGGTAAAAGAAAATCGCATGCAATTTCCTGGCCCACGACATAATTTTCCGTGAATTCTCGACCCAGTCAATTCATTCAAGGCTCTTTTATACCCAATAAATTACATATAAGATTGTAAATGCGGCCGCGTAATAGTAACTTTTTAACGTTGTTACTTTCATGATAATTTATATGCAGCAATATGGTTTTTTTACAGGGGAATGAAAGAAATACAAAATTCCTACAGTTTATAACTGACTGACTGACCGAAACACAAACGGGAAGTAGTAGACTGCAATTAGGTTAGGTAAGTGGTGTACATTTTTACAGAGAAAAGTGTTGGTATGATGTTGCCCATAATTGCAAAATTGCTAGCTGTTGGCATACAAGAACAAAACATGTAACTACATCATGTAAAAAAGTCCTTAAAAAGGTATATTACGCTTAAAAAATCTTACGATACACTGCAATGAAGTTAATCGTGATGGAACGTTGCTAAAGTTTCGGTTCAGAAATTATGTGTTTTTGGACCAGCAGCATACGGCTAAAAATGAATGCTAGCCTATTCTTGGGAGAAACTTTTGTTTATCATGTGTAGCCATCAGAGAGGAACAGGCGTATTGTAGACGGTTGTTATCTCTAATTTATTCTATATTTAAAACAACTCTAAAAAGAATAAGCGGTAGGTAGGAATGGGAGAGAGAAAATAGTGTATTATGTCTAGTAAACTCAAATTTTCACTCCTAATTCGATTTTAGTTCCGAATAATTTGGTTTTATACAGGCTGACTCTGTCCGCCATCCTGTTTTCTAGGGAATCAATTACATGTCGCTCAACCCTTTTCCACAGAATGCTACGTTTTCTAAGATTACCGGATATTCCAAAATTGTTCCTTGTTTTATTTGCTGTCATGTACAGTAATTACATTAATTACGTATGCTTAACTTTTCATCATAACCCTATAAAAGGTATTGTAGAAATTAACTTAAGCAATCAGAAATAAACCTGTTGAAAAACTTGAAACAAAATTCTTACAGTACGAGTTCCACGTAGAAACTGCATTCCATTTTATGGACTGTTTATAAATTTCCATTTTGTGTCTTGGTACACAAAGTCTACCATAGGCACCATTTTTGTTATTCTTACTAGATTCGAACCAATTCGAAAACAGCGTAACACCTCTCATTTTAACAACAAACTTTATTAAAGACAATGATCTCCTTTCATTAATAGTAAGTAAATCAAAAGTTTCAAGTAACTTATTAATTTCAACATTATCATAACCCTATAAAAGGTATTGTAGAAATTAACTTAAGCAATCAGAAATAAACCTGTTGAAAAACTTGGAGCCTCGTAAATGTTTAGTTTGAAAGCTCAAGAAGCAATTTGATTTCCAGAAACGCTACATGGTTTTTTAGTGGAAGTTGCACTTAGTCATAGCACTTAGTCATAAGATTCATGCGATAAAGGTAATTTACAAGTGAAATGGTGAGTTATAAACCGTATATACCTGGATATGTTCAAGAATATTGTGACGAGCCTCTGTGGAGCATTTACAGCCTGTCCACATGCACAAGGTGTCTTGAACAACGATTGGAGGATTGGTCGCCAGCGAGCTTGATTCTGAAACGGTCGATGAAGGAAGCAAAGGTTTACTTATGCTCGCCGTCGTTACGATTCCCGTTGACGCCTCACCTTGTGTTTCAGTCAAGCACACAGTACTCCCTGAGCATGAGGAGGCTGACGAAGATGATGAGGATTTAGCAGCCGGATATGACGAGCTTGTTGACAACGATGACGACCGACTGTCCGAGATCAGGTTCCCCACAACATCCAAATGTTCCGAAGTGAAATCACAAGTTGAAATCAGTTCCGGTGAGTCACTCGTACTAGGACTTAGCGTTGCGACGCCACTAAATTAACAAACATAATAAGAAAAACCCATTATAGCAATAAACTAAAATCAGCATAATATACCAAGCAGCATCAGTCTCTAATTTAAAGTGCATAATTACACGACTCTATTTTAATCATCAAAAATCCCACTCAAAATTTACAGCAAATAGATAATGAACCAAAACAAGATTTCTGTATTACTGGAATTTTGGAAGAAACTCTTCTCAAAACTAAAAAAAAATATGCTTTCATGTTTTCCATCTCTCCTTATCTTATTCCAACGAGATGGAATCTCGCTTCATGCCTTTTTATCTTATTGTTAGTCAACTACGCTGATGATGAGATCTTCGTTTAATGCATATATGTTTCGCTTTATATGCATACCACTCATACAAAAACCTCCAGTAGTCTATGATGATGACTCGTCAAGTCTACTGAACAGCTTTCTAAAGCTCTACATACATTATGAAAGCCCAAGGAACACATCCATGCATAACATTCTGTACTGGAGCAAGTTATAATTTTATATGAGAAAAATCCTAGTTTTTTATTTAATTGGTTAGCGGATATAATTCAAAGGAAATTATTAGCCTTTGCAAGAGGCGGACAGGTTTTCTTTTTAAGTCTGACACAAAATAGCACTAGTAATCATAGTCAACAATGTATATAAAATACAAAGATGAATATAACGAAGTGATTCATAATGATGCCAATTGTGCTTCTGTTCTACGCATTTTGTTTCTTTGTGATCACTCTGTGACTCTTTTATTCCTCATGAAACTATCTTGTCCAGTAGACCAAACTAATAATATAATCGTACATTGATTTTTAAACTACGTGCTCCCTTCTCGTAGTTTCTCAAAAGTTGTTGGAGTAGGTATTCCTCTCCGCATCACTAAACTTTATCTGAAGTGTTATAATATTTCGTAATATCAACTTTATAACAAGGGACTTTATAGAGCAGCTATAAACTTTTATCGAACGAATTCTCATCGAACAACCTACCAACTCACATGAAAACAACTTTCCTTCTCTTTGGATAGTGATAAAAAGAAGCAATGATGATAATGACGATAATACAACAAAAAATGATTGCCTTAGTTTTTTCTTTTAGTATTTGTTTTTGATCTAAAAAGCTATCAAGCTATTTAACACTATCCCCAGTGTCCTACAATTTACTTGAGCATTTTAAATCACACATTTCTGAATAATGAAGCTGTACGTGATTTAGTTAAATTGTCGACACAACTGTAGCAACTGGAAATGTTAGCGAACTTACATGCAATTACAAAGAATAACCAAATGTAAAAACTTGCACAGAATTTCTTATACAGGTTACTGAGATGTTTTATTCACATTGAACGTTATTTCAATACTAAAAATGAACCTGTTCAATTTCTATAAAAACTTTACTTACTCTTAAACCCCTTTAGGCAAATGCTTAATGTAAATTGTAAGCCAAAAAATGCATTCTGAATATGAATAACAGTTTCAATGTCTCCATCCTTCCATAATTTACTGTGTTCATGGCCTCTATCTGTAGGTCGTATATTACAAGTACCCATGATGAAGCATTCCTTAACCCTTTCCTGTTCTCAATACAGAATTCACCTTTTTCATGAAAGGTGACCGGATTATCGGCAATAGGGCAGTGTCTCGGACTAAACCCTTTTTCACAATTTCCTTGTGACCGTTGTCCATTTGTTTTCTACAAGTCCTCCTATTTTTATTTTGTAAGTATTTTTAGACTTGGTTTTAATTTATGTGCAAGGTGCTGCAATCCCCGGTTACCGACCACTAATGCATTTTAACTTGGGTGCAGAATGCACTTGTACTTACAATCAAAGGTTTAACAGTTTTCTAGACGCACTGAAGTACCCCTTTGTAAATGTACAGACAATTTTTGTTCCACCATTTAGAGCAAAAATAAATCTAAGCAATAAAATTATGCTCTAACCTTAAACCAAACCTTCCAATTCTGCTTATTTGGTGCTATACTCATGAATATATGTATGTAAGATGAAATTATGTACCCCTCTAGCATGAAGAATGCATGCATTCGGTAAATATTTTGACTTACTAATTTCCCTTAAAAGTCATTAAAGTATTAGCCCTAATTTAAGGATAATAACATCTTCACAAAGTTCTTGTTTGTCTGGATACTTTATGCGATTATGGCAAAGCTGCAATAAATTTTTAGAAATTTTCACCGAAACAATGCTTTTCTTATATGCAAGGCAAGTTTTAAGCAATGATTAGAGTAAACAGATAATCGGTTTTTAGAACAGGGTATACAACTCCGTAAAGTATGGAGCATGCGTTTCACTGATCTATACTTTAATGCATAATTTTCTAATATACGTAAGTGGCTGCATCCAATCAATACGTCCAGTCTTTTATTATTGACACGTCGATATTTCTCATACAGCACAGTACAGAGAGACCGGTGATATTTTTAAAAAACTTGTTTCTATAACGATAATATTATTATGGTATTTTCTAGTCTCGATTGCGTTTATCTACATTTCATACACACTGTTCACATTTTATCCATACTGATACATTTTTTATATGAGTTGCATTTTATGACGGCATTGGTAATCTCCCGTGGATATTAATTGTGACACTCGCCAGGACATCTTGCGCAACTTGAGGACTTGGTTCTTTAGTTCCGAATTATATTATGACAACCAACTCATTCAACATTAATTCTCTTTTGCCTCTTCTCCTCCTTTCCACCATTTAATAACATTTACAAAAGTGCTCTCTCTCTCAAGTCATCATCATCCATGGAAAAAAATACAACACAGTAAAAGTTAGCTACTGCTCCGCAGATGTTGTTGAAAAGCTCTTTCTACTTTATATATTTGACTATATATACTATGTATCTGTGTATATTTTGAAATACAGAGATAGATATAGATCAAGGATACATTTTCTGTTTCCCTAATAGCTTTTGGCATATCCTATCAATCTCTTCGCACCAGCCAGACGAACGAAGGCCTACTTACATCCAAACTCCTCTTTTGAGCTATGACTCTGAGGATCACAGAGATTTACAGATAGTTCCCTCAGAAAATCCTACAAGCATCATCCTCATCCCATAAAGATATCAAGGGGTAAGCTAGTAGTAGATGTTTTATGCAGTTAGCAGCTCATCCCCGGTAGTAATACTATAAAGCATCATCATTCTGCTGGATACGATAATAATAATAGTGGCAGCAGTGTGCGTGCATGTGCATGTGCACCAAACAAAGGCCTCACCATTTTGTCAGGCTCTCTTTTCTTTCTCATCATCATCTCTCTCTCTCTCAGGGAGCCTTAGGCTGATGATGTTGGAAAAAATAAAAGAATAGAAAAAGAGGAAGGAAGAAAGAAATGGTTGGTCGGATGGACGAACGGATCTCTGAGGGTAGAAAGATTCTTTTTATTTCTGTGCGTACGTGCTAGTCTTCGTACATGCAGGGATGGCTTACGTCACCCTCTCTCATGAAAGATGTTACAACATAAACGGAAAGCAATATAATAGCAGACGCTTATACGTACATCATGTCCCACCTCCACGCACTTTCAGGGCATTGTACGATCCGAAAAGTTTGATCGTATATATAATACTATGCAGCCTTTCTTGCCTAACAACTACTCAACCAAACCCTTGCTTGTTCAATGTGGCTTCATTCTCATCTCATGCTTAATATTTCCCTTAGTGCTCCTCTCCATCTACGACAAGTAGGGTTTGGCTGGACTGGAATTTGGTTTGGTGTGTGTGGAGTATTAGGTATATACTTTAGGGGGAATCTTGTTCATCAAATTGCATGTGAGTGAGCGCAGTGTATTAGGATGACTGTGTGTGTGTGTGTAATGCTGCTGGCTGGCTGCCGTTTGTAAGATGGTCTGCACCATCATCATGCAACCAACTGTTAATTTTCTATTGTACTCATCATGATCATCGTCAGATCTAACAGCAGCAGCAGTCTAAATGAAAAGACTTTTTTTTATATTTGGTATCTTTATATTATTGGGCTGCCTGACTTACTCCTCTGGAATAGATGCAAGTCTGACAATGATCACTGATGGGTAGATGTGTGAATACTTGTAGGTACAAAATTTTTGTTGTGAGTGATGATTACTCACCAAAGCTGATTCGTATGTATTAACTACTGATGATTTTTACGATGAGCTGCTGACACTTTCTGTCAAACCTTGAGAACTATTTGATGCACGAGTGGCTAAGCTGTGAGACTAATAAAGGTCTCTCGTTATATGCACACATGTCATCAAACAAACCTGCGAAAGAGAGGAGGTGGTAGGTGGTGATAACTCATGCTCTCCATTTTATCTTATGCTTATAACTCTAGGGTAGCAATGGAGTGACATATTTATTTCGTAGCTGTGTATATCTCTAATTGTTTTCCTTAAAAAAGGAAACTTCCTCTGGGATGATTTATGAAGAAGTCATTGAATAGATGGACAGGTAGACAAGGTTCAAAAAGAACTGAAACTTAGCAAGAAGCGTAGACGAAGAAAACTCTGGGAAGGTGTCTTATAAAAAACCTCACCTTTTTTCATTATGCAATGACTAACATATCATTAGAGACTTTTTAGTAAAGTTTAGCTTGAAAATGGGTTAACCTAAAATACGAAAATTCTATTAATATCGTATTGATTTATAATGTGGGCAGGAGCAAATATACCTTTGTTAATCGTAATTATAAAGTTTCCAGTAAGTTTGCTTGGCTTTGTATTTTCTCGATGGATACAAAAATGACATTATCTCTGTCATGCTTTTATTACATACAGCTTAATTAACTGTTTGATCGATTTAGCTGACATCAAGACTTTTAAAATTTTGGTCAATGCTTAAATACGTGTAGGTATTTGTGGAAAAAGTACACACATGCAGTTAATACTTTCCTCTTGTTCAGGCTAGAAATGAATTTCTTAATAGATCATTAAAAGGTAATGATGATGTCTTAAGTGGCTGTAAAATCACAGATTTTGGGTTGCCAGCATTGAACATCAAACTACAGGGATGAATGACTTTAACAGCTAGCGTTGCAAAAAGGGAACTAAAAATATACCTATGGCCATATAACTCCCACCGCCCATGCACAGTATTTGTATTTATCACAAACTGAAGGAGTTAACACAATACACTTCTTTTGACGGAAGTGAGTGGAAATTATTACCCATAAATGAACTGATTATGTGAAGACAAAAGTCAAATTTGTGTTGACACAGGATGTATGTAGTTATTTGAGGAGCATGAAGGATATGCATTACGTCTGATGTTGTTGGCCCTGCCTAAATTCGAGCTGACTGTTATTTATAACTTGTAACAAGAGAATTCTTCAAAAAGCTATACTCAGTAAAGGTTTCTCTTACTGTTCAGTTCAGAATATGACATTTAACTGCATTATCATTTCAAATGGTAAAAAATGGGAAGGAATGCATACATATTATGATGACGTGAAGGTTATATCAAACACTGTTTACTTTTCCCATGCTCTCAGGCATCCTCATGAAATTCTGGGTAAATCTCATGATTTATTTCTATACATGTGCGGCTTATCAGTTAAATGCACATATAGCAAGTGATAACTATTTGCCAAGTGAAATTCTTGGTTATACATTTCATTTCCATGGCATGCCAGTGAGGGTGGCAACGGAGATAACACGTCGGATGCAAGTCCTTTGCAACAAACTTTTTTATCAACTTGTTTTTCTATCACGTAAAAACATGTATGGATGAATGCATGGAACAAACTGGAAATTATCAAATTACGCTCGACATATTCACAGATTACGTTAATTAACGGATTAAGGCTGATGCATAGGTGAAAACAAAATTTTCATAGCTTTAAATTAAAAATACAAATAAAATTCAGTTTAAAAAATCTTACCTGTCTGATGATTCAGACGAGTCATAGCGATCCGTTCTCCTTTTACTTTTGTCAGGCACCCCGATAAAATCCAGGTCATGTGGAAACTCCGAGAAACTATTATCTGTATCACGGTCATTATCAGTACTTCCGCTAGTCGTACTACTCGCTGAAGAATGTGAGGACCCATTGGCATGCTTGGATCTTGACGACGCTCCACCACTCATTGTTTCCACCTTACATGAGATTTTATTGTTAGACCCTGCATTCAATTTACTATGGGCTACTTTACCATTGACCGTCCTCGTCGACGTCTCAACCCTTACCCCTTTACACATCACTTTCCCCACAATTGCATCACTTGCACTCATTACACTACTTAACATGCTGAGACTATTATTGTTACTGCTGCTTTTCGATACTTTACTTGCCGTAGAGACATAACCGGAAACGATAGAGCCCTCTTCATCCTCCTCTTCACCGTCTGAAGATGAGGACTGGCAGTCTCCACCTCGACTCTTGCTCGTTTTCACTTTCATGTTGGTTACGTCCGACTCTTCAAAATCACTGGAAACTCCCCACCATTGACAATGATTCCGTCCTCATTTATATAGCGCTTACGCTGATTCTGCTGCTGCTGAACTCCTCCGCTTACAAGCAGCCTTGATGTCGCTTTCTTCCTCCGCTTCTGCTGTCTACTCCCACTGGAAGGTGAGCCAGGAAGTGTGGCGTTGCTATTGCCACTGCTATTACTGTTGCAGTAGCGCAGTGTGAAAATCCCTTTAGATGGATCTACAACTGCGTGGCCTGTGGAAGCCGCCACGCTGGACACGGTCGAGCTCCTAGGCTCAAATGCGTCCTTCCCAATGGTTATTTGTCGGGGGAACAGGCGAAAGGGGTCAAATGTTTTTTTATTGCTGGGGACACTAATACTAGCGTTATTACCATTACTGTTCACATTGCTATTATTATTAATAATGTTACTACTACTATTCCCAATACTTTTGACACTTTTGGTACTACCGTTACCACTACCACCGGTGGGGGTAGTGCTCTTGTAGTTATTATTGTTATTATTTAGCGCAGTTTTCAACTTGACTGTACTAGTATCCAAACAAATCCTCTTCGCCAATGCGACCCTGTCCAAATGGTACCATTCTACTTTCTTTGACGATGACGATGCTGATGCAGAACTCATCTCCTGGCGCTGTTTCCCTCCCTCATATACTGTTTTCATATGGGAAGCGTTACTTGTTGCAACGCTGTTTGAATGATGATGATAAAGGCGATGGGTTATTAGACAACATATTGTAGGATCAAAGGGGGTGTGCAATCTTGTAAAATATGCTTCATTTTTTCATGGGCAACCGTCACCAAGAACAGTTTACACGCGATGAATGCTCCTTATTGACAATCTGACAGGCAAACGAGATGTAATGTGTAATTATTAAAGGGTGATAATTAATGGTTCCTAGTATTGCATACAATTTGCAATTTGATAGTAAGGTTTCCTTGTTGTATGTAGTTGAAGTGTATTTTTTTTATTCCATGACTTTTTTCTGTTTCCTTAATAGGCTCATCAGTCTTTCAATTTACTGTGTTTATTTTTGTTTTTTATAACAGATAGCACTTTCTTGTAATTCCTGGTATTATGAAAAGAACAAGAAAAGGAGCCCCACAGAGATAGTCATAAAAGCACTTTTTTTTGTATTTCCACGTTTTACAATTTAACAACGAAGAAAGGAAAAGTACAATTCAAAATTTCCTTTTTGTACAATTCTTTTAAGATTTTCTAGCTGTTATCATAAACAACAAGTAATAAAAATGCTGTATTGTATGGATACGTTATTTAATTTGATTTATTAAATTAGCTCAAAATCTCACTCAGAGTTTATGGCTCCTGTTGCACATGTGTCTATCAAAGAGTGCCTTTTACACAGAATTCTTACTCATTTCCTGGTAAACTAAGGATATTGAGGTTTACACACTTACGCACTCAAAGAAAACCCTCATACAGTAGACAAGTTCAAGGGATATAGCATTGAGCCGAGAAATGCCGAAACCTTGGAAACGATTGTGTCAGCAAAAACGAGAGACAGAGGGACACAAAGGAAACTCTTCTTTGGAGCAGCTCTTCAAAACACGTATAGACGCGGAATAGCTGTCTAATGTCGCTCTCTTTTCTCCATATGGGTATGTCTGTCGTCTTATCTTGCTTCTTCAAGACACACGCGAAAACATTACCTGTGTTACTGACCGTGTGCTGACTTTAGTACATTGTTGAAATTATCGCCAACTGCTACAACAATGTTAATTTGAATGACTAAGTTTTAATTGATAAATTGTTACGAAGCAGGAAGATAATTGGTTGGGCTGTTGATGAGAGACGAAACTGACAAGGACGCTATTTAAGTTGTTGCAACATTTGTGTATTTGCACAGTTTCCTTTTACAACCGACTTTCTTTCTCTCTTCTTTGAATACAAAATGATGATTGGTGTGGTTGAGCAAAACGTAACAAGACAGAATGATTCTCCGGTCATGCAATATTCTTACAAATATGTTTATACTGGAAGAAGCAGCATTAGTTTTCCCTCATACATTTCTATTTCCGCTGGTCATCATTAGCACGAGTTGATCATTAGAGAGGATTTTTGTGCTGAATTTATACTTTTGTTTTTTACTCGTTTTTTCTTTAGATCCTCTCTCCTTGGCTTCTTTTTTTGACTGTTGTAATTTGGCTACATAATTATGACTGCAACATAAAATGAAGTCATTTGAGACTGTCGTAATATAAACCACGATGTTTACTTCTACCGCTGATGTTCTTTTTTTCAGCGTCCCAAGGTTTGCCGGCTCCTGAAAAAGTACATATAAAGCATTTTTTTACTACTGCGACGTAAAAATAGCTGCGTGTGTTGAGGCTTTAGATATTATGACGGAGAGGTTTTATATTATTTTGTATTGCATAGGTATTTATCATATTTTCTTCGTATTCTATTTGCATAATGCAGATCAGTGACTAACAAACCGATGTTATCGCGAGGTAGCCTTCGAATCTCGAAGAGGTGTAAGCTGTTGTTATAAATATATAAAAGTGCTTGCCTCAATATTCGATTTTATTTTAAGTTCGTAACAAACTTTTGTATATGTAAACAATTAATTGATCTCATGATTTATGTAAGTCTGCTATGTTCACTTGTTGTTTTCAACGATCTAGAAAGTTTTTGTGGGAAATTCCACACATACAACAATTTTGTGGGACTTTTATACGTTTTTCCTTTAATAATCGGTTCTCAAGAGAACTTTCAAACTGAAACGAAACTGAATTGTTTGAAATGCTACATTATTCTGACTAAATTTATCTGCAGCTCTAAATTATATATAGTTGGAAACCTAAAACTAAGCATTGAATTCCATGTATCGGTTTAGTATCAAACTTATACATCATGTTGATCATTAGTGAATATTCAGGGGAACTAATCTGCTACAAGTGACATAAAATCATTATAAGGTAGTTAAAATATATTTTTCGCCTACTAACTCAGTTTCGTAACGTACTGACATAATATGTAACATTTACATAAGTTTATTTTGTATGTATAGCAGTAGCCCTGTAGTCAGTTGTTGAGTTATAAATTCAATGCCAGTATAGAATGTGTGAATTGGTACGGCTCATATGCATCTACTTACTTATGTGCATATCGCACATTCATTTAGTACAAAAAATCCTTTTAAACAACCAAGAACGGTATGAATATTCAGTCCAGTGATGCCTTTCATAAGCCGATTTACATAAGTAGATAAAATT
>JAHZNG010000414.1:0-23515 GCA_027744375.1 Orchesellides sinensis
AGAGTCCTTTTATTCATGGGAAAGTAATCCGATGGAACCACAGCTCTTTTCAAAATTTTCATAATGTTGTAAAATTTACACTATTTGAAAACGGGTCTTTTCTCCACTTCATTCACCGCTACATGGTGTACCTGCCAAACGTCAAGTACGTTCAATTACGGGAACGAAAATACGATGACTCGTCCGAATCAAAGTATTTAGGAGTGAAGCATGCCTACTCACGTGTTTCAACATATGACACCTGGCATATTGGACTAGGAAATTGTCTAAAGTTGGAAACCATCAGAATTCGTCTTTTTGACAGGCTTGCGACTCTAATCTATATGAACCTGTTCACACTAAGAACGTGTCATCTGGTTAATTTGGAGTTGGACTTTTCCAAATTATATGGGCTTCCTTTGAGCCGTGCACATGTAAGCGAGATTTATAGCAAAATATCAGATATGATGGACTACTGTCACTTGACGTTGAGACAACTTAGAATTAAGTGGGCCGTCCGTGTAGAAACAGATTTGGATTATGCGAGAAGTGATGAAGATATTGAGCCATTTCTTGAATTCTTGATTGCGTTAAGGAATCCAGTTTGGATGAAATTAAAGCTTCAGCAACTAATCCTCTCTTTTCCTACGGTAAACCTTGGTTTTAACTTGTGTGATTCAACCTTGATCCCATTCCTTGTTGCGCAGGAGGAACATCTTAGACGATGTATGCTAGCGAGGGTATTGCCAAATGCTGGAATGGACACTTTTGTGAGAAACTTCCCACCTCCCAAGATTCATAAATTTGAGTTTATCTTTCACTTCACCGATATTGAGCTCACACCTCAACCTGTAACAGTCATTCGGGGAATCGAACTGCTACTCTCTGACATGCCTCGAGTTGATCTTTCTACAGTGGCTGGATTAAACCGGGGAAGGAGGGAGAATGGGATGAAATATTATATGCACTTCAAACTAATAAATGCTCATGGGAATTTAAACTTTGAGAAGCCAGATATGTTTCGCCTTACCCAGTATTTTCTCAACGTTCGAACATTGGAGTTGCTTGATTGCTCTGCGTATGGGAGATTGAATGTCCAGTTTACAAACGCAGATTTCAACACGATAATTAAAAGGATGATTAGATTAGTGAGCTTGAAAATGTCTAATGTTTCTAAATTCACTGATGCCGGACTTACAAAGATACCAGAAAAGAAAATTAGCTATATGAATAGAACTGGGGCGTATTACCAACCAACTGAACCAGCTGCACCTGTAGCAAAAGCAAAAGGTAAAAACCAGAATACTAGTTCGATACTTAAGAAGATAAACTAATCCCTAGAAAATTTTTAAATATGTATCTAAAATAAAAGTACTTATGACAATTTTCAAGATCTGCGATTCCTAGACCTTCGAGACCTTCCTCCTCACGTTTCAGACGTTTCAGTATTTTTTGCTTTTCAGCATATTAAAAAATTAGAAAAAATCTCGTTCCATGGATTTCACTCGGTACCAAAACATTTAAAGTTAAAGAATGAGAATACATATTTATAAATAAAATGCTAATGATACTAACGTAATTATTCTTTTTACAGATTACATCGTGGGGTAGAAAAGTTCTGGAGTCTCGGTTCAGTCGAAATCCTTATTTTGAAGTAATTTTTAAATCATTAGATGATGAGTGTGCTACATTCGGCAATTATGTTCTCCCTTGTACTAGTTTTCCATAAACCTCAAATTTAAGAGTAATTAAAATTTCCGTGATGTATCTGCCAATTGCATATTTGCTTATGTTTTTTATTTTAATATCTCGATTATTATTTTCTTAGCCAATTTACTGCTTGTGTAATTGATTCAATCACAAAAAATACTACATAGAATGAATACCTAAACAGTGCAGTGAGGTAAAAATGACTGAGATAAAACATAGAAAAAAAGAATATGCTGTTGGGAGCATAAGTGTAAAGCAGGTAGGTTAAGTAACCAAGCTGAAAATCCACCAGAACGTAGTCATTCCCATTCTTGTCAACAATCCAAATGTCTGGTTTTGGGGGGAGTTGTTGAGATGGGAATCTGTACACAGGGCTTCCGCTAGAAAACTGAAAGGTTATTGGACCAGTTAATGCGCAGATTAGGGCATGAATGGAGAAGAGGAATATAAGGTAGCCTCCTAATATAACCTAATTCAAATATACAGTAATTAGTTTCAATTGTCGTTTCAGAATTTTGTTTAAAATACTAATAGTTGTTTTATTTTTGGTTTTCATACATTACGAATAGTTCTGTGTCTTATGCCGCCCTCCTCGTCTGTTTTTGGCAAATGAGTATATCCAGGAAAGTACCAAAAGACAATGAATAAGTAGATTGCTGTGTAAATGGAGAACGGTGGAAGTGTTCCAAATGATAGTACCAAATTTAGTCCGAGTAACGCTAGCATTATTATTGGTGAGAGTGCCACAATGATGGTTTCCTGCTTCTGCAAAAATAAACATGATTTTACGATATATATTACCGATTTGTACGCATCAGGAATTCACTTGGGTATATATTACCAACAAAAATCAAGTGCCTGCCTTACAATAAATTGTTTGAGATACTGTTCTTCGGTATCATTTACAACTGGTCGCAAGAATTCTATACAAACTGCCAGAGGCAGTAGGCCAGTGACTGTATAGAATAAACCAGCGTTCTCAGTCCCTTCCATTGCAAACCGTTGACTTGATTTCATTTTTCTCAGACGATTTTGTATTCAAGTTCTTTAGATGGCGAAAACAAAAGATATCAGAAGAGCGAAATGAATCTGAGGGCGAAAAGCTATGAAAATGGAAATGAACGATTTTGCCGAAGATTTAATAATAATTGCCACATCGCATTATTCATATTATTATATTTAAAAACCATGAGGTCATAAGTTGTATAAGTTGTATGGTAACCCGGACAAACGAGAAAAAAACCAGGTGCCAAAACCGTGGTAAGTATGGTATGCTCATTCATGGGGTTATGGGGGGTATAGATGTAAATACATGATGCATACAAAACCTTGGAAAGCTGCTCAATTAAAGTTAATTCACAATTTCAAAAGGTGAAAAATCTTTCCTTCTACTAATTCAGTAATTTCGTTTTGATTTCTGAAATTTTAGATATTCATGAAACTAGGCCAATTCGTATAAACAAGAACTAAGAACCTTGAAATTCTAATGCGCAAAAATATGCAATAGCAAAATATTTGTATACATTTTTCAAAAACATAATCCTTCATTGGATTTTAATTTTGTTTGAGACGAATGATTACGTAAACGTTGTAGTTTTTATGCATTACATTTTGAAGTCGCACTTGAGTTATATATACCAAAATATTTACAATAACAATTAGCTTCATTTCATGTTGTTTCTACATTTGTAACACATCAGTGATTTTACTCATCGCCACAAAAATCTGTCGGAGGTAAATCTGGCATTGCACCGAGCGCAGACTCCACACGTGCCGTGCTATCTCGTCGTTGTTCTAAAGTAAAGATATTTTAATGAAATGAGGTTAATTACAATATTAACAAACTAATCAAGCGACCACCCTTCTCACGTAACTCATTGTCATTACTATTACATCATTCATGAGTGTATAGAGACATATGTTTAGGTATATTCACATAAATGCGATTACTGCAGAATAATGATTGTATAAATGTCACCAATAGTGCGATCGTCTACTATTCTGGACAATAAAATAATGAGCCCATCAATCATTATTTTTTAAAGCATTAACAAACTCCAACTCAGGCTGAGGTTACAAATACATTACCAATGTTTGCTACTGCATAAATGTCCTCGTGCCCGTACCCACTAATTAGCCACCAGCCCAAGTATAATCAGAGCTAATTAGAAACTTCATTACTGTTATTCATCTGTGTTCACAAGTTCTAATAGTCTTCTGTAATTTTTTAACAATTCCAAATTATTGTCGCTCAAAATCCCAACATAGCGTAACAATATGCTGCTCTCAAAAATTTCCTACTTGGCAGTTTTTGCACTGCTTATTGGTTGTGTTGAACCTTCCCGAAGAAAAATTGATAACAACCTACTTCGAGCACTGCGTTTCAGGAGACAGGATGTTTTGGTAAATTTTGTTGGCGGAAATTCCAGAGTAATAGAAAGTATTCAGTCTAAGAGTTTTCAAACTCGGCTGAGCAAAACGATAGCACTCACAAGTGGACTCCAGCTATTAGCTGACAGCACTCAAGCACCAATTCAGCAGTACCTTTCGTCTCAAAATGTGCAATATAGATCCTTTTGGTCGAGCAACCAAATGGTTGTTCGCTCGGCTACTTTCTCCGTGGTTCTGGGCATTGCAGCGTTTCCAGAAGTAAGTAGAATTCAAAAGATGCCTGTCGTAAGGCTATCACCTATTCCATCAAGAGTCGTTCCAAGTGCAGCTACTATACAATGGGGAGTGGCTAAGATTCAAGCGGATCAGGTATGGAGTCAGTTTGGAACCATGGGGGAAGGAGTCGTCGTTGCAAATATTGACACAGGGTAAACCTTGATAGTTGATATGAACCGTAATTATTTTTGATTTAAATTCAAATTTGAATTGTGTTATACAGTGTTAGAGGAACCCATGAGGCTCTTTCGGGTAATTGGAGGCAGGATCACGGTTGGTACGGTAAGTCATCACAATGTAATCATTATTGTTTGCAAAAACAAACTCTAAATAAAACGAATTTTAAAACATTTCTAGATCCTTACACTAACGTAACCCTTCCAGATGATCAAAATGGTATTTAAAATAAAAATATACAATTTCACCTGAATCCATATTAATTTTACTAAAGACATTTGTTTACTCTTTATTGAATATTTTCGCGACATAGGTCACGGGAGTCATACAATGTAAGATATACCACTATTAAAATGCATAAATGTTCTTTAAAATCATTCTAAACAGACTATAATATTTTATTTTTAGGGGAACAATTGCAGGAGCAAATGGTATTGGTGTAGCTCCAGGTGCGAAGTGGATAGCTTGCCGAGGGTACTGTTTGTGTTTGTATTACATTATCTGATTCAATGCATTGCATACATTACTTACATGGTCAAATTATTCTAATTTTAATATAAAACTAGTTGTAACAGCCAAAATTGTGCTAGCGAACAGTTATTAGCGTGTGGTCAATGGATGCTTAGCCCAACAAATCCTGACGGGACTGACCCACAGCCTTCAATGATTCCTGATGTCGTAAGTAACTCATGGGGATCTCCAGTTGGTGGTGATCCTTGGTACAACTCTACGATCGACGCTTGGAAAGCTGCAGGAATACTCTCAGCCTTTGCAATCGGGAATCAAGGACCAGCATGTTTTAGTGGAGGCTCTCCAGGTGACCAGCCTACTGTATTTAGCGTCGGCTCTACTGATATAAACGATCGTTTGTCGAGATTCAGTTCCAAAGGTACTGCTGGAGGAACCTATTATAAACCGGAGGTTGCTACATAAAAAATTACGTTTAAAAAACTTACCACTTTCATAACTGAATAATTTTTCATTTTATTTTTTCTTAATTTTGGCCACAGATAGTAGCACCAGGGAGTGATGTGTATTCTGCTTGGTATACTAGTGACACTGCATATAACACCATTTCAGGTTGAGAACAATCATTTAAAACGTTCCAAATTATCATAGATACAGTTTTTTAAACTTTGTTATCAACTTATTTTCGTCTAGGGACGTCCATGGCCACTCCACACGTTGCAGGTATTTTACTTTGCCTAAAATTAATTGCATTCTGTACATTTTACAATTTCTTCTTTTATTTTTTAATAGGAGCCATTGCCTTGATGGTGTCAGCGTATCGTAATAAGCAAGCTAATACCACAGCCAAGTTAACCCAGGACCAAGTTGCAACAACAATTGAGAAAACGGCTGTCACGCAGGGCCTTACTCTGGGCCTTTTCAATTTTCCTTGTGACAATAGATACAATAGACAGTTTCCAAATAACCAGTTTGGGTAAGAGCTGGATCATATATACATAACATACATGTATGTATGTACATAATTTAACTCTTGCCGAAGAATGTCGAATTTTTAGCTGGTATTTTATCGTTAAACAGGTACGGTCGACTCAATGCCTTGAGCGCGGTTAATGCAACTATAAATGGCTCGTAAACCTTGGATATGGACATTTTAGGATTGTTTATTGTCAAATGAGGTGCGAACTTTTACTGTTTCCAATCATTTTACATCCTTTTAAACAGTTTATTAATTTTATTTATCACCTTGATTTTTAACTATTTAACTCTACGTATTGCATCTATTTAATTACATCACTTTGTATTTACATTTTACATTGTGTGTTTTTAAATTTAATTTAACTTGTAATACTTGTATACGTACACCCAAGTCACGGAGCCCAAAACCCTGGAAACCATTTTGGCCTAGCTGTAACACAAATAGTGCAGGCCAAAATGGTTTCCAGAGTTTTGGGCTCTGTGACTTGGGTATATATATGCTTTCTAATATTTATAATTTATATCTTAAAGTGACAGGCTTAAAGGCCTGTAGTGGTAGTGCTGCAGTTACATTGGTCGTTACTTGCCATTAGAAACTGGGTTGAAACGACTGTATAAGAAACTATAAGTCCAGTAAGCTGTAATAATAAAGAAAGCATCAGTGACCAATATTCCTGCCTGCTTTAAAAATTAAATATTGTTAGCTTTATCTGTCGAGTACCGTGCACATTAGCTCATAGCTGATTACAAAGAAGCTGCCAACTTTTATTGATAACATGCTCATTTGTCGATCTATATTTAGGCGAATGACTTCCTTGGTTGGAATGTTTTGGGAGTTGAAATCGTTAAGCAAGTTATTGTAAACATTTGTTCCCTATGACCAAAGATAACTTTCATTTTTACCTTTCAGCAATTCAGCATGAGGTTTTATAATGACTGTTAAACTTACTTGACGATGAAGTTCGCTAGGCAGCCCCAGGAAAAATATCAAAGATGTGTAATGGCGAATACAATGAAATAAAATAGAACTAACGCTACTACTTCCTAATACGTTTACTAAAACCGTGCTTGCTTGAAATGCGAAGAATGGAATATAAAATCCAACCGAGAGGATGTATATATTAGACAAAATTCTGTCAGTGATTTGAATCAGCGATTTTAGTTTTCGGTAGTCCAAAAGAACCTGGGAGGGATAATGATTAGTGTTTGTTATTTATAACCGTTATTAAAGCTGACATATGAAAAACAATGAGCACCTTTACCCAATCCAACTGTGTACATTGAGCTCGTTCAAGACCGACATTTGGAGACCTTTTTTCGTTTTTATCCTGTTGTGAACATGAACATACTTTCGAAAACCCGATTTCGTAATTGTAAATGCATAGTGGCAACAAAGCCGTGACGCATATCATAATAGGCAAGGCCTCTGCAGCGTATACAATTATAATATTGGTTGGATAAGTACAAATTGTAATAATGATCCTGATTGCTTGTAGAATTTGCATGTCTTGGTCAGCCTGAAGTGGAAATATAACGCGAGACCCTACTTCGAGTTTTTCCCAAATATGTCTCACGTTTAAAGATTTTAGAAAATTAGAATCCCCAATTAGCAGTTGTATAGCTGAATGAACTAAGAGAAATCCAACGTAAAACCATGCCAGAAGTGGAATAATCTAAACAAAAATATATCACTAATTGATTACATATATCATTCTTACTACATATACAAAAACCGTGATTAAAATAGAGCATACTATACATTTACCCATTCAAAATATTTATTTCTTGTTTTTGTTTCGTATCTTCGAAACTCCAACCTTTGAAGCGTATCTAAGAATCTTTGAATTAATTTTTGCTTGAACCAAACCCAATGACTCATCAAGAGAAATGCTATGAAGTGAGCAACAGCGCCAGTGGATTGCGTTAAATACACGTAAAAGAACTCACTTTTCGTGTTGAGTTGAATAAGTTGGTGGATTTTGGAATATAAAATGGCAGATCTTTGGTACAACATTGTTAATATAATTAGTCCAGAAATTATCTAAATAAGTTATTATTTACAAATAAGTCAATAGATAGTCAATGAAAAGTTGTATTTGATCATAATAAAGTCTTACTTGTTGCAGTTTGCTGCGATACAGATAAGCAGTTTTGGTGCAAGTATCAAACTTTATTCGAAATGGCGTTGCTCCAACATAAAAACAAACATCTAGGAATATCTTTAGCCACCTCAAAACTTTTGCTAACTCTGTATTATCTACCAGATCTAATGAATCCAACTGTTGCGAAAAAGCTGGGATTAGACTCATTTGTTTTGCCGATAACAAATTGGATGGGACAGTGTAAGGCGGCGATTGTTTACTTAATTTGATATCAAAAAGATTTTTATTGGCTTCTCTTGAAAATTTAGATTCCATTATGGCAAAAGTTTAAAGAGATTCTAATTTTAGTATGAAGGTGAAAGGAACTGAATTGAAATTACAGTGTATGTGAAAATCAGTCCAACAATCTGTAAAAAATTGATGTTAATGGGTTGGTATGGAGTAAGGTAAGTTAAGTATTTCAATATGTAAGGTCTGACTTCAGGAACTTACTGTCGTGAAGAACCCATAAGACATCGTAAAAGTGTGTGCTACTTTTAGAGAAAGTGCATCTATCTGTCTATCCGAATTGATGAGGACTAGTGTTTTAGTTGAAAACTCTAGCCCGTCATGGTCCTCAGAAAGAAGCCAAATGAATATTTTCTGAGCCTGATTAATTGCACATTACAATTAGCCATAATTTAATGATCTGGTACGCAAAACTCCATTAGGAATATTACTAAATGCTGTTTTGTTTAACTTACCTGTTGATGTATTTCTGAAGGAATACCTAGGCTAAGTATGATTGAAATGTAATAACCCGAAGAATATACCATAAAATACATTAAATTGTCCTTGCTAAATACGTAGGCACTTGAATAATATGCATAGACTGGTAACGAAATAGCAATGCTTAGAAAGTATATGAAGCTCAAGCATTCATTCAAACATTCAAAGAAAACTTTTAATTGCTTGTAGTCAGAAATTATCTAGATAAAAATATACAATCATCTAATTAATTTTCTAGTACGAAAAAGGTTTATTTGCACTAAACAAATTATTTTAGTTTTTACCGCATTCATCATATCGTGTTTATTTTTCCGATTCTCCATAAGACGACCACCTGTATTGCCGTTGCCAATTTGCTCAAGATATTTGCTCATCCCTTGAGAGACATGGAACCCCAGGAATGCTAACAAAGTTCCAAAGAATTCCAAGCTTCCACTAAAAATCATGTATGGGAAGAGGGTACTAATGTAAACGATTACAGCGGGTAATACGTAGCTACGTTCTTGAGCTTCAGCAACATTGTTGTTCGTCGGAAATAGAAATGGAAAACTCTGCATTGTTCGAGTGTACATGCCATTTACCAAATGACCCAAATAATTTTCAACTGACCAAGGCAATACATAGTTTGTAAGATCCAGTGATACGTCCAGCCAGGAAAATATAAAGCTGTACACCATGTAGCTACATACGACAATGAAGTAAATCTACATTCCAAATCGGGATTATTCAAACCTTATATTCACATAATTACTAAAAAAAAGTAGGCAATAATAATGCTCCACCTTAAATCTTATACTGTCATTCAATTTCCTTAAAAAGTGTACGTCCTGTATTATTTCGATAAGCTTTTGAATAAATTTTCGTTTTCGAATGAACACGTAATGATACGTCAAAAGCGATAACAAACTTCCAAAACGAATGAACGCCAAAATTAAACATTGAGAGAACGTTGTAATTCCTACTGTAAAGTCTGGGATGTTTGCGATTGCCTTAAAACATTCTGCTGATGTTAGGTATATTGAAAGCGATGTGAGAAACCCATAATACATCTTAAAAATTCGATAAATGTTATGTTATTTGACAAAGTGTTATGTAATGTTATTTTTTCCGTAACAATACAAATTCTGGAAATACCTTTTGAACTATGTTCCGGTGCAGGTGATGTCGACCATCTTTGTCCTTACTCAACTTAAATGGTGTGCATCCGGTATAATAAGTGATATAAAATATTATATTAAGATATGAAAGCGAACCACCACCATTCCAATAAGACTCTTTCACACTGGGCTGCTGGTACGCAAATTTGGGAAAATTCATTTTCAAGTACTTTTATGTACAAATTAAATTAATACAATCCAATTTACCGCATGATAATCTGATTTTCATGAAATAAAATTAGCTAGTTTCAAAAATCAACTCGATATTTGAAAACCTAGACTTTAGGATGATCAAACACACGTTTGAAATTGAGTTAGGTTCTTTATTTATTTATATCTATGGGTCAATTTGGACAACTAAGAATCTCGACGAAAACCTTGATGTGATGTGCAAAAATTTGTAATGATAAATACATTTTGTTGCTTATTCAGTGCTTAGAAAATACTATTTGGCTTATTGTCAGTTTATTCCAATTAACTTACATTGTTCGACTAATTATGATAAAAACCTTACATAACCCTCTGCTTTGTTAAACATTAATTTGTCAGAATATTTGTATCTTATGCATTGGACGTAGATGGAAATAAACACTAAGCATTGTAAAAAACAATAACTTTATAGGTGGACAGTTTATGTACAATGGTAAATATCTTGGTACATGTACGCAATTCTAACGAACTACTACATAGAAGTCAACTAGCCACTATAAATTGATCAACTAATTATGTTCCCTTTTTCATAAGCAAGGAAACCCAAATATTTACATAATACAGGCGAGTGCGGTAGCACTAACTACTGGATTCGAAGAACTAAGCTCTATATATATATACAAATAATATTACATATCTTTGTAAATCTCTTACTGTAACTTTGAATATACCGACACGATAACACAATAATTCATTTCTACCCTAAGTCCCTGAATGGGAAATTCCTTAAATAAGTCTTTAGTACATATAAAATCTTGACTATTTGTTCACTCAGCTTTTTGAGCTCTGATGGTTTTCGAAATTCCACCGTTCATGTAAGCTTTGTAGAAGAAGTGCGCAAAAAGGAGGAAATACGAGGCGTACATTAAGAAGCCCAAGTAAATGTGTCTTAATGGCATATCACATTCAACACCACGGATTTTCATACGATAAGCATACACATTAACCACAACTCCAATTAACATCTGACTCAACTGAATGCTAGTTAATGTCATTGCCAAGGGTTTTGGTACGTAGACGCCAATTGCGCGTAGGCCGTAGTATGTGTACATCAAAGCGTGAATAAAAAAATTAACGCAGATAAACCAACGGGCAGATGAGAGCTGAGCAGAGTATGAGTACCAACAATAGAGGAGGACGGTTATGTGATGAAACCTACAATTAAATGCATTAAAAACATTAATCATTTCCTGATTCTAATTAAATGCATGAACATAATTTTCGTAATAATTACTTAACTTACCAATGAAGGAATATAACATTCCTTTTCTTCAAAACAAGGAAAACGGTGTCTCCAAGTTCCAACAATTTGCTCAAAGTAAATAACCAACCCCAACGAAGCGATTCCTTGCTTATGATGGAGCTGTTTTAAAATAATTAAACATATCTATAATTGTGGTTCCTTCGTTACAACTACTAACGACTTGCCAGGATTTCATTTTGTTATGATGTAGACATACCAAGGGGCGCACACAGAAGAGTGAAACCCATTTGGAGCACTAAGTATGTAATAGAACTCGGGTAGGATTGTAAGGCAGGCAAGGATTGAGAAAGCTGCTAAGGAGAAATTCCAAATTGTCATGATCCATTTTAAATTCATCGGTTTCCGGTTTCTCATGTATTCCGGCACATAAGAAATGAAGAGGCAGTAGGCGACGATGAAGTAGAGACATACAGACCAATGATGGTCCATCCATTGTATCGTGCCAGCCTTGTCAAAATCGCCAAATACGAGCTTGAAAATTGAGAAAATACTTGGGGCTTCCCCTCCTTGTTTAATCTGTTAAAATAGGAAAGAAAATCAATTAGCATGATATAAATGACAATGCTAAAATCGTTTCCGTCAATTTTTCTACAGATCATTTCCTACATTTCTATATCCTTCAGACTTCCAATTCCACTGTTGAGCCATTATTTATCTACTAAACATTCTTTCACTTTCTTATGCACTTACAAAATCGAAATTAATAGCAGATCCGATTATCAGATCGGTTTAAATATCAAAGTGAAACTGAACCAAGCTATGAGTTCGAAACATAATAAGTGCGAAATTAAAATTCATGGCATGACAAACATTTGTGTTTTTCGCCATAAAAACAGCCTTATAAGCCCCTAAAATAAATGTCCAGAGTTCTTGCATATTTTTGTAAGCCTATATATGTAAACATGTATGCTTGCAAACATACAAAGCACGAAAACAAAGAACGCTGCACCATGTCATATAATGTACTTTTTTGTCTTGAGTGGATGTTGTTTTCTTTAAAAAATTTCAATAAAAAGTACTTTGTGCAGTAAAGATTCGTATTTATTTTACAGACATCTATATGCATTCTAAAAAAGGGATGGCCTTTTAACTTGCGTGGCAAGTAAAAAATCCAGTGGTTATAGGTCTTCAAAATATTATATGACAAGTACAAGTTCAGCTTTATGTTCATACTTAGTATTTTCATTGTAATTTCGGGCTGTCAGTATGAAAAATGTTGAAAACAAAATAAACAAGCGTGAGTTGAGATCATTCTACTGGTTTCTCATTCATACTTGTGTGTAGAATCCTGTGATCAAGGTAATCCCCTTAATTACCATTTGAGCTATGGTATATAAGTTTTTCGAAGTAGTTATTCTCTTCGACCTATAGTACAGTGACCAATTGAAGGAGGAATCCCGATGGAATGAACAGCCCTTAGGAAAAACACGTTCTTATTCCTGTTTTGCATTCATAACATTGCAAATTACTAACAAAAAAGCTAGAACTACTTCAGTGCTGGAGAAAAAAGTTGAACCGGAGAGTGGAGACGCAAAATATGGTTAATAAAAATAAAATACATACAAAGACTGCTTAAATATTAATGAAAAATCGAAAATATAAAATTAAACATGTCCCAAAAGAACTGAGATGTAAAAAAAATATGTACACTCAGGTACAAATACATGCATAGGTAATTTACTTGAAAAATGCTGTTCTGAAAATCTACATAAATATTATGTGTATAAAGAACATTGAAATAATTACAAAGGTCAGAATTAGAACGCTGTGACGAAATTTTGTAACAAATGCAGTCATACTGAACTAACTGAAGAGCATCAAAATGGTCACGAAAAAATTTGAACGCTTAAATATTTAATACATTCTTATAGCTTTACAATAATTCTGTTCTGCTGCCGTATAAGGTCATTGTCAGCTATTTTGTAACAGATGAAATATTTACTGATGTATGTATATGATCTGATGACAATTAAAGTTAAAACTGTAGCCATTTTATTTATTATAATGATATGCATGAAAGTTCGTGAAATGAGTAAATAAGATTGAGACGAGATTGGGTGGAGTGGAGGTATCAAAGAGTCAGCGGCGATTTAATAATTAAAGAGCATGCGACGAAATGCAAAACAGAGAGACGTTTGCATATGAAATGGACGTATTTAAATGTGAACATTAACTTCCAAGGCTCAGGTCAAGCAAAAAAAACTGTTAGAAAGAGTGGCGTTCCCAACTCATGGCAATTCCTATATCAAAAGCAATATAAATAGTTGGGTAATAAAATTAGCATAATGAAACGTTAAAGAGATATCGCTACAAGTTTGTAAAGCACATTATTACACAATATTTCAAATAGCCGTTTGTACATTTTTGACGAAAGCAATTTTTATAAAAAAGTCTTTTCATTTCTTTGATGGTAGTTATGAATTTTAAGGAATATAGTTGCCTGCTTGCAACCTTTAATTTGATTATTGAATGATTGAGTGGTAAAAAAGCTTACTGCAGGTGTAGACGGATGCATGCATGAAAAATCAATAAAAAGTGCTATGAACAACTGCGAGAACGCATGTATAGGTACGTTAAGTTTGTTGTTGACCAAGTATGAAAATACGAAGGACGTTTTTGCATATTTGGGAGGTACATAAACTTGCCTTAGGTGACCTTGACGTAATGTTGTTTACCGGTAGAAGTAAACATTAGACGTGCCTAAAGCTTCACTACATCCTGCAACTACTTTCTTATATCCCTTAGCGTGGGGGTGTAAATTTATATATCTTAAATTAATTCGGTCAGGATACAGGAAATGTTATACATAAGTTTGTCTGCTAACCCTTATTTGTATTTGTAATTAATTTACATGCACTACTCTTCATTTTTTCGTGCAGGGTGTAAATTTATATATCTTAAATTAATTCGGTCAGGATACAGGAAATGTTATACATAAGTTTGTCTGCTAACCCTTATTTGTATTTGTAATTAATTTACATGCACTACTCTACTTTTTTTCGTGCATATACATTACTAGATTTCTTGTTGTTTCAGGGACGAAATGAAAACCGGCACCCACGCAATCGTCTGCTTTTAAGTTGTGCTGATTTTCATAAATACAGAAATTACAATAGAAATGAACTTACGCCAACGGTTTGTAGTTCCATAATGAATTATTGTCGTTCTTATTTATTAAACTTATGATTTTGTAACTTCACTGTAGTTAGTATTCAGGACACATTTGAAAAACTGATTTCGAAACTGATGGATGCTATGCGCAAAGCAAAGTTTCTGTCACCCACAGAATGCTCCAGCGTAAAATACTGTATTCGCAACCTCATTTAAACACTTGTAATCAATATACAAATATGTTTTATTAATTTTTGTCTAAAAATTACTTCGAGCTAACACTGATTCAGTTAGAGTTATCTGTTAAGACTTAGATTCAAAAGAACAATTAAAATCGGTTAAAACCCATTGATATTAGAGTCGAATCACTACACTGGGCTCAGTCCCGTAGCACATGTCCACTTGCCAACTGACACTACACTGGTTCCAGCATGAGGAAACTCTATGAATAGAAAGTGAAGTCACTCTGTTGCAATCTAATTAAGAGACGCCTACCACCCTTCTAAAATTATTGGTGCTAACACCACCACCACACTGCCCCTATCATCAAGATACTACTGTCACCGATAAGTACAGATCCCTTCAGGACTTTATGAAACTTTGTTTTAGTGTGTTTTGTTATTATGTCACTGAATATCCTGGTAAGCATACAATATAGGCCAAGCTCTTCAGTTAAATTGGGTCACGGTGGTCGGAGGATTGTTTGTTTGTTTGCTCTCTGTACTCTTGACAAAGGTTGAGGGGTGACTGCTGGCAAATGACCATAGCCCAATGACAACCTGTAACAGCAACTATCATCTCTAGTGTGTACGCATATTTATTACAAGCTTTTGGACTTGAACTGCCACGCATACATGCATAAAACTCCAAGATTAAAATTTGCGAGAAATTCCTTTGTCAAGATGGTGGCAAGGGAATCATATAGGGTGTAGTGTAGGCTTCTCTAGATGATGTTAATTATAGATTTAATTTACGAAGTATCGATGTTTTTATGTTTGAAGGTGCAACTTTTATAAACATCACATGTAATTCATAGACATATTGAGGGGATTCGCGAAATTGTAGTCTGCATTGTAATCTCTTATAAACAAAATCTTTGTATCATATTCTTTAAAAAAGGGTAATCTTTGTAATGTACCACATACATTGTTTGAACAATGACAGTATATCAGTAGCGTGCAGTAAATATATGCTTATGATTATATACTACGAAGGTAGATACCCTGGCCTACGTTTGTTAGCCGCCCATTAAACTAGCATGTAGTTAAAAAAATTATTGTGTTGAAATGAAAATAAAAGGAAGCGAAAATGTAAACAAGCACATATACAGTGTATATCAGGAGGTCTTACTCCTTCAAATCATCTTACTAGTCAGAAGGTTGGCCAAATACATTTTGCATATATAAAAAGTAAAACATAAAATCAATAGATTATGTATATAGACTATATGTTTTATCAAATGCCTCATGCATATTGATTAAAAGTCGCGGTTAAGAATGGCTTGAATGAAATTACCTTCTCACACTCTTACATATCTTCTTTAAGACTATTTAGCACTTCAACGCGATCTTGAAATAGTAATCACTGAATGAATGAGTAGCATCCGCATGCTTGTGCAAGTAAGTTGAATGAATGGCAATGATAAATAATTATGTATAAAATTCTGCATTTTTGTTGGTTGAGCTTGAAAATACGAGAAAGTTTCTTTCTTACTTGGAGAGTATTAAGTAAATAATAAATTATGTGTTAACACAATTATACCTAATTTCAAAAATTGTAATTATTTAACTTATTTTCCTGTAACATCTTTGCAATATTTTGCACTTACTTATAACGTTTTTAAAACTGACGAAATTTAAATTGCAATAATTTTAATATCAAACACAATTTATTATTTTAAAAACTTTGATATTTATTTACAGTAACCATTTGAAAATGATATGCAAGTAATTCTGGATATGTAATTTTATTTTTAATTTACCTATTATACAAATAGTTTTGAAAACGTTACAAGCTTATTAGTGGGATCTTTGACGTGAGATACATATACCGTAGGAAAGTGTATACTTCAAGCGAAATTGTGTCAGTAACAAATCAAAATGACAAGCCTTGGTTATAAGGAACAAAGTGACACATGTTTCACAATAATTTCTACACGTTTGCATTACAAGCTATATGAGAATGAGTGTACAGTTTGCCATAAACAAATGAATAAATGAACTCTAGGCATTTTCGAACTCAAATGTAGTTCATTCGAATAACGAATTTCAAACTTGTTTATGCTGACAATTATATTTTGAGTCCATTGCTCTCCAAGATCTACAGTTGACGATTTTTCATTATAAAAACTAAAAAACCTAGACAAAGCACATTTAAAAACCTTTTGCACCCCAGAAATATTCACATCTATAAACGAACAGAATCAAAAATTGTTACTTAACATTAATTCTTGCAGTCTGATCAATCATATGGGTTTTTGATTGGTGCATGTCGCGGACACTATAATGCAATGACTAATTACTGTTGTCGCAACTGCAGTAAAGTCTACTGATTTAAATGATGATAATCAATACATTTAAATGAATTCTTATAAAGTAACCGGTTCGAAGAGTTATGGTATGGTGTCCATACATATACATAGTCGATTGGAGGGAAAGGAGGAAGGTAAATCGAAAGGTAGCAGGTTGGACTTGGCACAGTATGTAAATTGGGTGGTTATCATTTACGCATATTTCATTTTGTTACTTCCACGATACGATAAATTGTCAGTAGACTTCATTGTTGTCGTGAATGTTACAACAGCCAAACAAATTGAAACAATACGTGTCTTCGGTATAAGCAATTATGCATTTCATAACGCAAAAAAAAAGCAATAAAGTGTCGTGATGTACAAACCCAAACAATTATAATATGTATGCGTATAAGCTCTTGAAAATTATACGTAAAATGTTTATAAAAAGCATAAAGTTCATCTTTAAACTATGTAATGTTGCAAAAGTGACCGACCACTTGGTAAAAAACGTTGTTTTAATATGATTACCATTTCTGTACATCTCTTATTTTTGTGCATGCTTCCAAGCCTAAATGTATCAAGGTTAGCAAGATGATAGCCCAAGTGGGCTATGGCTACTTCACCAACAAGGACGTATATATTCTTGATACACTCGACGATAACAAAAATAATTGTCGGTTTACGATAACAGGAGGTGAGTACAGCGACATTCATGATGTGATATGGTATAGGTTAGTTAAGTGATCTTTGCTGCGCCGTTTCTACTATGCTAACGTGACATTTACCGTGTATGAACTGCGTTTTTGTTTGACATTGAAGTTTTTTTAAACTAATGGAAAAGTTAAAGGGATACATATAAGCCCTCATTTCCATCATAATGAACATAAACTACTATTTACGTATTGCATCAGACGATGCGATAGCCCATTTTACTATATTTTAGTATTTTATTTATGAAATTAATTAATGTCACAATTTAATGAGCAGAGATAAAACACGCTAAGACTTAATTTGACACCTCATTTTTACATAACCTCTAGACGTGTGACGTGCTCGCACTTATACAGAGAGATTTTGATGCTGACGTACCGTAGAATGTAAAATCATTTACTGTAACGATATGCAAAGGAGCCATTCTGGACGTCTTTGTCGCATCACATGCATGGAAACATTTTTAAACAAAAGCAAAAGTTTATGCATGGCTGGTTATGTGGTGATAGACATGCATGCTAAATACTGCATATGTACGTTTGTAGTTTGTATATATGTAAAAAAACAATGTCCAGAATGGAAAAATGGATCAGCATGACGAATATGACCTATACTAAATATAATAACCTTCGTTTATTAAACTAAAAAAACTTTTAGAGCACTTGAAGAGGTGAACGGTATGAAAAATGAAAAGAGTTAGTTTGTCACATGTGCATCCATCCAGTTTGCATGTAACATGTATAGACATACAGTATAATATGTACATGTACCATGCATCTTTAAAATAGCTCATTTAGGGCAAGCATTCAACATGTTTGGTATTAATAAAATGCATAAAAACTTAGGCCTTGAATAAAGTCATTTTGGATACTACAAAGGTATGTATATACCTATGTAATGTCTGAAGCAACGAAGCTTAAACTTTATAATACAGTAATGTTCAAACACGTTTAAATTTACCATGGACAAGATAAGATCGTCAGGAGACAACAGTTGAGCGGTCCTAGTGTATTATGGATGAAGAATACATTCGTGCCTTTTAGTAAAAGAAAGGATGAAACCAAGCTTAAATATCTTAAATATATCCGACAAGGCGTACTCTGGAAATGGTCCAAAGTCAAAATACCTAACCATAATATGTACTTAACACCACTCAATTAGATAGTTAATGGAAGACTGAGAACCGGTAATTTAAAGAAGGAGTTCTTAAAATACAAAGAGTTTGAAATTTTTGGTAATAAACAAAGTAAGTTGCATTTCTGAAAAATAAAAATGGAAAAAGTCAACGAGGTGATACTGGCTTTTAAATTTAAGAAAAGATTAAGACAAAATTCATTTTAAACCTGTAGGTCTTCATGTAAGGCCTATTAATTTTTGTACATTGTAAATTAAAGCAAACTATAAGTGAAATTTTGGAGGATTTTGTTGGGAAGCTAAGTACGGATGTCATTTGTGGAGTGCCATATACAGCCTTACCCTTGGCCACGATCGTCTCAGTTCGTCAGAACATTCCAATGATTATAAAAAGGTACTAATAACTTGGGCAAACTAGTTTCCTTTCGTGTCTGAGTACCAAAAGGATGATGTATTAAAAGTTTAAAGTAGATCAGTATGCTATTATCATGCAATCTTAAATAAACTGAATTAAGAGATACCTGATGCATATAATTAAATGCATAATATTTGTCTGGTAAATCAAATTAGGAAAGAACAAAAGAAGTACGGCACTGGTAAGCTAATTGAAGGGGAGTACACGGAAGGAAAGACAACATGTTTCATTCTGGAAGATGTCGTGACTACTGGGTCAAGCATTGTGGAAACCGTCGCAGCTCTTCGCGACAACGGCATTTTGGCCGATAAGGCAATCGTTGTTTTAAATAGGAATTATCCTGTTGCTGATCAACACCTTCTCAACAATGGAATCTCCCTAACATCTATAGTTAAAGTGGACCAACTTCTCCAGGTCCTCTTGGACGCTTCTCGAATTACACAGGAGCTAAAATCAGAAGTGGAAACATTTTTGGCAATTGGCCAAGCTATCCCCCCATCTATTCAAGAGCAAGGAAAAGTTAAACTAGCGACTGAACCAGAACATGTTCATGATAATGGGGTGGAATTAGTATCTTCAAAACTAAAAGGAAATGCTAAGCATCTATTTAAAATAATGCTCGCTAAACAATCCAACCTTTGTCTTTCTGCAGACTGCAAAACTTGGCAAGAAGTAATTGAAGTGGCGGAAGCTGTAGGTGGTAAAATATGCGCAGTAAAAACTCACGTTGATGCCATAAACTTCACTGATGCTAATGAAATATCGCAATTTAAAGCAAAGCTTGTTGACCTGGCCAGACGACATAATTTTGTCATAATAGAAGACAGGAAATTTGCTGATATTGGATCTACAGTACAGAAACAGCTTACATCCCAACCCTTTGCAATCTCAGAGTGGGCGGACTATGTCACTGTTCATTCCATTCCGGGACCTGGAATGTTGAAAGCTTTTATGGAGGCAAACAAAGGTGTTATCCTCATTGCAGAAATGAGTTCTGCTGGAAATTTGTCATCTCTGCTGCCAGAATACAAAGCCAAGACACTTGAAATGTGCAATGGATATGAAGACATTGTAGTTGGCTTTGTGTCCCAGTCCCGAGTAGGTAGATCTCCTAAGCATGTATCCAAAAACGGAGGTGACTCATCTCACATCTTTTTGCAGTTAACACCTGGAGTTTCCTTACAGTCCAGTGGTGACTCATTGGGGCAGCAGTATGTCACTGTGAAGGAAGCAGTACTGAAACGTGATGCTGATGTGGTTATTGTTGGTCGAGGAATTCTTCAGGCTGGGCAAGAAAAATGGAAGGAAATTGCAGAGGAATATAGGCAACAAGGGTGGGAGGCGTTTCAAGAGAAAATTAATGGCTCATAAATTACTTCTATAACACATTTCTTTTTTTTGTATGTACTACTCTTTCCAACTATTTGCTAACAATCCACACATACTGAGCTTTCTAATACGATGTACCCTCTCTTTATTACAATGTTTAATTGTTATAATAATTAAGAATAAACGAAACACTATTTTATTTGCTAACTAAGGATATTTAAGAACTGGGTTTATTGCGCGTTATAAAAAAGTCTTCGGTCAAAAAAGCTTACTGACAAGAATTCCATTGAGACTAGCGTGCACAGATGATATAAACTTCTCTACCCGGCTGCGGGTCGAACTTATCGATCGCTTCCAAAACTATGTCTATACACCTTGTAATACATGGAAACTGGAACATGGTGTTTCCAGACAAACTTAGGGAAAAACAGGAGTAGGTAAAAACAAAAACAACATAAAATATCAGCAGGTTGCTGTTGTGGAAATCCCGGATCCAAGTTTTTATCCAATTATTCATTTGTGGTAGAAGAGCTATCCCACATCCTATAGAACCCATCCTCAAAAACCTTATTAGAATATTTTATCTCGAATCTCTTTCTCCTACATTCTTTCAAATACAGATAACATATTTGCATTCCTAGTTTTACATAAAAGGAGAAAAAAACATAGCTCAGCATCCATTTCCTATTTACTTGTATTGGTCAAAGAATTAAAATACTAGCTGTGAATTCTATCCAGTTTTTTTAAAGCGCAATGGACGACGAAGACGTTCTAAGTCAAATTTGGTCAGACATTGTAAGCAATGATTTGCAAGTTCCTGAAGATATCAGTACACAATGGCTGACTGAGGTTAAAGTCCGCCTATGAAAGTAGGAATGAGGTCAGTCCATTATCAGCCAAACTTAGACATTTCCAGACAAGTCTACCCAAACTGAAGCAACCTCCTGTGGTTTTCTTTGCGCTGACATTTGTCGGGTAAATAAATAATTATGCTGCAGAATTCAGCTATATAGAATTTTATTTTGTTAAAACATGTAATTCTTAAAATCAGGGTGAAAAGCGAGCCTGGGTCTGGAGATAACGTGGAAGCAGGTGTTGATAAGTTCAAGGAATTCGCTCAACAAGCTTCATTAGACCAGGTTTCCTTTAATGTTGTTTTTAATGATGATGTGAGGAATGCATAGATGTCATATTAAAAGAGGTCATTATCTATTTATTCCAGGATTTAATTGTACAAGGAGTGGTGGAATTACTCCAGTTGGCTGCAACTACAAATTCCACTGATGAGCACAAAATCGAAGGTGCCTATGGGGAGGAGGACAAGCATTATTTTATTGACATAAACTTTTCAATATTTGCCTCGGATTGGTCACACTACGAAGAGTTTATGGCTAGAACTCGGCAGGAGTATGGGTTCTTAAATGAAGACCAATACAAGACCTTGCGTCGAAAGGTACAAGTCCTCCATTATATTTTACCGTTTTAAAGTACAAATTATATTTTCAACTTGCTGTTTTATACATTACAATAATGGCCTATAATTTACAGATTCTACAAAGCTTTCTTCAAATACCAAACATATTTGCTACAATGGATTTTCGCTCTCAGTACGAACAAGTGGCCAGAGAAAATATCCAAAAGGAAATAGATATTTTGAGCTAAACAACTACAACGTAGCCATTATTAAAATAATACCAATGAGGAGCAATTGCAGTTAACTGGAGACATCTTTCGATTTTCATCTAATTAAAAAACAAGCAAGTCAAACTTCGTTTGACTTTTGATGTATAAATGTGCTTAAACTATTGCGACTACAGGAAAGCGATTTGAAGAGAAATTTTTTTAAACGTTTTGTTAAAAATTCACGTTAATTTATCGTTTAAGTGATTTTATTTTTTTAAAGATAACATCCATACAAACTTTTTGAAATACATTACACAAATTGTCTCAAATTACATTACATTATTGCGTTATATAACAAAAAACAACAGATTTAATTTAAAAAATACCAGGGTTTTGCCAGCCCCAACCACCATATGGAATAAATGGAACTGGAATAGGCTTGTGAATTATAGGAATAGGTTGGATGATATGTTGTGGTTTCCATCCCCATCCAAATTTTTGAAATGGATAGATTGGAACAATAGGTTCAGGACTTCCATACCCTATGTCGAAAGTGCTTGCTGGTTTTAAGTCCACTGGTGACGCATATGCTGGAGACTCATGTATATTTTGATACGCTCCAACATCTGCACCGTAGTCTCCTACCGTTGAATAATCTCCTGGCATAGCTAAACTCAGTTTTAGGAAAACTGTGCAGCAAAGAAGTACTATAGGCTGCAGAAACAATAATCCAAAATTTTAAAATTATAAGAATAGTTGAGCTTTTAGGAAATATAGTAGTTATTTAGAAATTTTGTTTGAAGTTGATAAAATTTGCTGATGACTTACCTTCATTTTAAAAATGTTTAAAGGGTTGCACCAATAGTTTGTAGGAATACGTACAAAAGATGAGGAGAATAAGAAACTGATAGACCTTAAGATCTGAAATGCTCTATTTATACCGACAAAAGAGTTGAGTGTAGTACATGTATTATGCAAACTCTGCAGTGGTTCTCCTTAGTCATGTTCGTACGCTGGGGACTTGGTAGTTGCTAGACGGTAAAATTAAGTACATAAGCTCAAGTGTATGCAGGGATTAGTACTGCAGATTTTACAAGTTTGGAATATTAATAGCGCATTAGGAATGAACTAGTCTGAAATTGCATCAATAAATGTACCCTTTACAACACGCTTTAAAATCCGCTAAATGCTTCCATTGCA